>JARHVA010000162.1:3812500-3815000 GCA_037957365.1 Torreya grandis | reverse complement strand
TAAAGTATATCTTTTTGAAGGGATTGTTTCAGACATTTTGTCCCAAACAACTTTTTCAAAGGGCACTTTTATCGACAAAAAGGTTCATTTCGAAAGTTTTGAAGGGTTCATTTCAAAAGTGCCAAAGGGTTCTTTTTAAAAAGGCAAAGACCATTTCAAAAGTTTTGAAAGACCATTTAAAAAGTTTCGAAAGACCATTTCAAGAGTTCTGAAGGGTATTTTCAAAGGGAAAGGATCTTTTTAGAATTTTGAGGGTCCATTTCAATTTTTTTGAAGGGTCCATTTCAATTTTTTTGAAGGGTCCATTTCAATTTTTCTGAAAGGTCATTTTCAAAAATTCTAAAGGGACATTTCAAAAGGCAAAGGGGCACTTTTCAAAATTTGAAGGTCCATTTTCAAAGAAAAGTCTGAAGGAATTGTTCAAGTCCAAAAGTTTTGAATGAATTCTTTTAGGATAATTATCCATTGAAAAATATTGAAGACATAATTTCCTTTAGACTTTTTATCTAAAGGAATTGTTCAAGGCACAAAAATTCAAATAATTTATTTTAAGAGAAAAATCTGAATGAATTATTTTAAGACAAAAATGCCGAAGTAATAAGCTATGGATAAATTATCCAAAATAAAAGTCCATTTTCAAAATGTCAAAGGAATTCCTTCAAGAGAAAATAAGTCCACAAAAAAAGAGGAAAACAAAAGACTACAAGGAATTCCAAAAAAAAACCACTAAAGGAATAAGCCCAAAGAAAATTCAATGAATTCTTTCAAAAAAAAGGCTAAAACAAATGGTCTGAAGAAATAAGTTTGGGAAAATATCCTAAGAAAACTATTTTGAAGGAATTGTCCATAGGAAATTGCTAAAAACAAAAGTTTTAAGGAATTAATGATGGGCCTGTAAATGTCAAGTTTGAGCCCCTGCAAGTAGTCATTGCCTTTGGTCAAGTTTTCAATAGGTTCATCAAGATTGTCGTGATCTTGACACTTGTCAAGATCTAACAAAGAGATCAATAAATGACAAAAGTCTAGGTTTTCAAAAGGATCTTGGTGGGATTTTGATAGCTAATCAACAGAAAAGGATGAGGACTTCTCCTTTCAACTCTGATGATGTGTTATATAGCTCACATACAAAACATGAAAAGTGACCTAAACTCAATTAGATGCATCCATGCGGAGCATGATCATTATTGAATAGAATTTCCATAGTCTAATACTACAATAAGGAGCATACCAAGTTTTAAATGCAAGGATTGAATCATTCACACTTGGTAGGGACATGTAGCTACCTTCGACATGGCTCTGTCAATTTTTAAAGAAGGGACTTGAATGCATGAAGGCCTCGAGGAGAGTTTTGGTGATTTTAGACATCTGATCTCACGATCAAAGTAGTTACATGCTTTCAATGTGGAGGAGCTTGAAAACAACAAGGAGGGATCCAAAATTATTGGTAACTTCTTCTCTTAGTTCCCCACTCTAACACACAAGTCTCTCTTCTCTCTTGTCATTTTCTTCTATATATACAAGCTTTTGAGTCATTGTAAAGATCAATTTTTTCCATGTTCAAAGATCATCTATATTTTGCCTCTTTTGATGAATACAATAGAGTTTATATCTCCTCAAAATCATGTATTTTAGTGTATTTTCATGGCCTATTTGGAGATGAAAGTGAAAGCTAAGGCTTCCTCTTATCTTATCCTTTCCATTATACCTATTTTTAGGTGTTAAGCTCATCCTTTCAGGTCACATAGTATGCTCTATCATCCTATTTGTATGGAAAGTGCAAGCTCTCTCTAGTGTCTTTGATAAACCTATTCAACAATTACCTTAGATCATGTAACAAGCTCGAGCCCCTATGTAAAATACTAATGCTCAGAGGTTAATGTTTGAGTAGTGTAATTAGATTCTCATCCTTGTTCATCTTCTTAGTGTATGTCAAGTAGATGAAGGTCATAATTTGGATGTATCACCATCATAGATAGGATTTCCCTTCAATTTTATTTCTTACCTTTTTCCCTCTTCCCTTTTCCCTGGTAGTTTGTAGCATAGAGTAGGGATATGAATTGATACACCAAAGGGAGATAGCCTTTATAATCTAGAGATTAAATCTACTAATTAGGCCATCCATATCCTAGGATTGTTTTTATGTTTTAATGGACTGTGAAGGCCTAAAATAACCTTTACAAGGGTGCAAGTCTGATTGACAACAATTATCAAGACTTACCTTTAAAATATATAACCCTCGATAATAAATGTTTATTTTTAAGTTGAAAATGACAAGATATTATGATTGATGACAAAGCTAAAATTAATGTCTATTATTCCCTTAAATCACTTGGCTATGATATTAAACATTTGACTAAGACATCTTTGCCTGAACATAAGACCATGAGATGCAATCAATTTCCTATATCTATTTCTCCCAAAACATGTCTTACCACATTTTGTGTCACTTCAAATTTTTTTTGATTATAATTTTATATTAGGATCTCTTGGTTAAAATAAA
>JARHVA010000162.1:3725000-3807500 GCA_037957365.1 Torreya grandis | reverse complement strand
CCCATTTTTTCAAGGTGAATTCATTACATTATACTCTTTAGGGGGAAATGCATCACATTCACCAAATTTTACCATCTTCTCTTTTACAACTATTTCAACTTGTAACAACACCTATATTTCTTTTAGGAGAATCATACCCACATATTTCCTCATAATAATATGATTGATTATATCTTAAACCAATGAGGATTGCATAATATCATTCACATTATACATATTACTCATTTATATGAAAGGCATCATACCCATAAACCTTCCTTTATAAGAATTATCGATTTCACCCTATCTATATAAATATTATCATACCCACGTGTCTAGTGAACCTAATTTTTATATATCAAGACCTAGCATATTCTTACATATATCTATTCATATGATGATGTTTACATTTGATTCATCTATCAATATATCTTTCTATTCTTTGGAAATGTATCCTTAACTATATCCTTCAGTTTATCATGTTTATGTTACATATATAGAGATTGCATTGGGGCATAACTTGTTTCCCCATCACATTACTATATTATGTAAATTTGTTTTCCCCTCACTACCTCATCTTCATAGAAGGATTAACATACCTATTGATATTTTCATGATGTTATCTCTTATATATGGTTTCATATTGATGTAACACTTGCCTATCCTACTATTCACAATGGGGCATAATGATTTCCCTCACATTTAGTCCCATGTGTCACATCATATTATTGAATGTTACATGATGATATTGTGTGATATTTATATACATGTGTTGTTGAAAGATTTTCATATATTATATTAGCTTCAAATATATTATATGATGACAATGGAGCAAATGTCTCATTCTTTTGAGATGACTGATTATATGAATAGGTTTATAATCCCTCATCTCAAAAGGGGGGAATACATATCTACATAATTTTTATTATGGAATGAAATAATAAATATAAATTTTGAATGAAAATATTATGTGAAAATAAGAACCAATAATGTCCAAGTACTTATATCCCTAATCAAAAAGTGGATTTGAGTTTTCAAAGCTTACTATGAAATTTCCTAATTACTTGAGAATACATGAGATAGTGTGAGAATATTCTTTTTTAGTTTTAGTTAATAATATATGATAACACAGTTCACATACTATTATATGTATTTTTTCCTAAGCTAATATTTTTAGTTTTTTAAGTTCGCATTGATTGATATGACGTTGACCACTTAATGGCATTTAGCCATTACTGATAACTATACCATATTTGTTGAACATCAACGTATAGATGAAGTCTCTTCCAAACATTTAGAAATTTTATTATCCCTTCCTAGGTAAGTGTAGATACATACTTTAATTTATTATTTTTATTTTAAGGATGTATCCATTCACATCATATATGCACATCAAAGTGGAGAATTATGTAGATACCTAGTTTTAATCAAATTCTTATTATTTAAATATTTTTGGTGTTGTTTCATGCATATTTACCATTGATTCAATTTAGGTGATTATTCTCACTTTTTTCATGTGTTTATCTCTTTATTTATTCTCCATGTGACCCCAATCTAACTATTTCCTCTCTTTTGTTTATTTTATGGCCTTGGGGATCCCTTCCTCACTCTATGTCTTTTCATATTTAATAGTTTATTTCCAATGACATAATCAGTGGTTCATTGATTCTATCTAGTACATAATTAGTGTGAAGCAATTTTTTCCCTATGAATTTTTGTATCCCTTTGGCCCTATAGATTTCTTTTTTTTTGTTTGGGATTTTTTATTGGCTTCTTTTTCTCTTATTATGTCATGCCCAAAAATGCATGAAAATAACAATAAAAAACAGGTCAATATTTTTGAGATTGAGTAATACACACACATAGTGTCCTAAAATGATCTAAGCATCCACTAAACTACACCATGTGAAATTATATGTATATTTTTAATGTGTTGGTGATCATGTGATCATTACACTTGTTAGTGTGTGGAGCTAAAAGCTTCAACTGTTTGCAGACACAAGAAGAGGATGCTGAAGAACCAGAGGAACCAGCATCAACAGTATAACCGATGTCGATCACAGACAGTGGAGAAGGAAATCGACGATGGTAGGAGGTCGACCGACGTCGGCAGCACCAGGCAAGCAGGGACCGACGTCGGTCACCTGTGTATTTCCAGAACTATTGTTGACGAACAGTCAGTTAAGTGAAGCGAGTGTTTGCATGTCAAATGACTAATTATAGTCACGAGATGCATGTCTAATTATTGTAGTTAGATTTCTATTTTTGTAACCATGGGATTCTATTTAAAGACCCATGAGGCATGTATTGTAATAACCAAGAAGGCAAGTAAAAGCATTGAAGCAAGCAAGGTCAAGGAGATCTATAGGTGTAAGGTCAAGGAGATCAGCTGAAGCATTCAAGGAGGGATAATAACTCAGGCTATAGAGTTGTTGTGTTGAGCAAGAGAGAGAGGGAAGAAGGTCTTGAGGTGTGGCAAGCCTTTGAGGTGGAGGAAGAAGTGGCATCTTCCTTATTGTATTTTCTTCTAGTAATATCTAATACAAGAGTGTGTATTGTCTCTCAAATTCTTTGTTGTCTCAAGTTTCTAGTTACTTTATCATTCTGGTATAATTCTGTGTTTAATTGCTTATAAGAAAGTAATCAATTGTGTTTCCATTGGATAAGGGGTCTCCTAACAGTTGGTATCAGAGCATATTGATTATTGTAGGTTCTCCTGACAGGTGGTATCAGAGCTAGGTTTGTAGGAAGCAGGGTATTGTTTTTTGATTATAGGTCATTCACAGGGTTTTCTGATTGAGTGGGAGTTCAGCAATGGCAGAAGAAAGTAAGCTATGAATGGAGAAGTTTAATGACAAGAATTATCAACATTGGAGGATGCAGATTGAGGACTATCTGTATCAGAAGGATTTGTACTTACCATTGGGTGGGGTTGCATGCAAGCCCACAGATATGAAGGATGAAGAATGGAGTGTTCTTGATCATAAGGCTCTCGATTCCATAAGGTTGAGCCTTGCATCGTCTGTGATTTCCAGCTTATCACAGTGCAAGACAACGGAAGAGTTGATAAAGTCCTTGGCAAATTTATATGAAAAGCCCTCAGCTTCTAATAAGGTATATCTTATGAAGCAGCTATTTACTTTGCAAATGCAAGAAGGTGGATCGATACATACTCATCTTAGTGATTTCCATGGTTTGGTAAACCAACTAGCTTTAGTCAATATTGTTTTTGATGATGAGGTAAAGGCTCTCTTGATTTTATGTTCTTTGCCTAAAAGTTGGGATGGTTTGGTTATGGTAGTAAGTAATTCTGCATCTTCTTCTAAAATCTTAAAAGTTGATGATGTTTTGAGTGTGATCTTGAATGAAGAAATATGTAGGAGAAGCATAGGTGAATCATCAGGGAATGCTCTAAGTGCATAAAGCAGGGGAAGGCAAAGGGAGAAGATTGAGCAAGGGAAATCAAGGTCAGGAAGGAGATTCGAGTCCAAAGGTATTACCTACTGGTTTTGTGGAAAGAAAGGACATACAAAGAAGGAGTGTTGGTTGAGAGATAAAGAGAATCAACATGCAGGTATTGAACAAGCAAAGGATGCAAATATTGTGATACAGGATGCTCTCATACTTTCTTTGGATAGTCAGGTAGGATCATGGATTTTAGATTCTGGTTCATCTTTTCATGCATCCCCATACAGAGATTTGTTTCATGAGTATGAATAGGGAGACTTTGGAGTGATCTATTTAGGGGATGGTACACCTTGTCAAATAGTTGGCAAAGGGAAAGTGCAGCTGAGATTGCAGATTGACAACACATGGGTGTTGAAGGAGGTCATGCATGTTCCAATTCTGAAGCAGAGTTTGATTTCTATAGGAAGGTTGGGAGATGAGGGATGCAAAATAACCCTCATAGCGGACTCTTGGAAAGTTACCAAGGGAGCACTTGTTCTAGCAAGAGGTAAGAAAGTAGGTACTCTTTATCTACCTACTTGTATTACTGATTCTACTTCTGGTGTAGATTCAAAGATGTGTTCTAATAGGCTTGGTCACGTGAATAAGAAGGGAATGGACGTTCTTGATTCAAAAGGTATGTGTTCAAATTTGGAAAGCACAGATAGAGTTCATTGCAGAAAAAGGAAATTTGATGCTTTTGACAGGAACAAAGAAGCCTTGGTGTTTATGGAGGAGATGAAGGATAGAGATCAGTCACAGGGGCTGAATAAATCTGAGCAGGGTAGCATGGACAGAGGTTTGATCCAAGAAGAGCTCGCGGATGAAAATACCATCACTTACAAGAACACACAGACACCGATGTCGGTCACATGGGACCGACATCAGTCAGCCAGATACCGACATCGGTCATGTGCAGACCAGCAGGGTCGGTAGGTCAGGCAGGAGAATTTTGATGTTGGTCATCAGGACCGACGTCGGTAGGGGGGACACCGGCGTCGGCCAGGGAAATGACGTCGGCAGTCAGGGTCAGTGCAGGGAACTGACATCAGTCAGGAGCAGACTGGGAGATGGCCGATATTGGTCACTGGAACGGATGTTGGGTGGATCTATAAGTCTCAAACACCCATATGGAGGTCATAAATGGTAAGTGAACCTCATATTCATTGTTCACCTTCTTTATATTGCTTACTGATAGTCAAGAACTAGGAAGATGGAAGAAGCAATGCACGTAGAATCCAAAAATAGTGGGAGCTTGACATGGATGAGGAGTGTGAGTCCTTGGAGTAGAGCCAAACAGGTATTTGTTGGTAGAGTTGTCAGCTAGAAGGAAGCACTGGATAGAGGGATGGATTCCCGTTTTAGAGAAGAGAGTGGATGGACACATGAGACAGAAGGCTATGGTATATGGTCTTGAGTAGGCTGCAGACAATGGAGGTTTGACCATTGTATTTTATCTTTACTAGGTTGGATAATACTAACTACATTATCCTGTTACTGTATTGTGTTACTTGTTGCAAGGTTTCATATACAGGGAGTTTTTTGAGCTAAGGGTAGAGTTGGTTCATAAGTATGTCATGAAGAATTTGGGAGCAGCAAAATTCTTGTGGCATAAGATACAGGTATTACATCATAGGTTTGCGTGGTGGTTGGTCTTCAAGAGTGACTTTGAAGAGGGATACAGAGCCAAAGGAACAAAATAGATGGTGTACAGGTACAGGTACAGTAGCAGTTGTTTATCTCCAAGTGGGAGATTGTTAGTGTGTGGAGCTAAAAGCTTCAACTGTTTGCAAACACAAGAAGAGGATGCTGAAGAACCATAGGAACCAGTGTTGGCAGTATAACCAACATTGGTCACAGACAGTGGAGAAGGAAACCGGTGACGGTAGGAGGTCGACTGATGTCGGCAGCACCAGGTAAGTAAGGACTGACATCGGTCGCCTGTGTATTTCTAGAACTGTTGTTGACGAACAGTCAGTTAAGTGAAGCGAGTGTTTGCATGTCAAATGACTAATTATAGTCACGAGCTACGTGTCTAATTATTTTAGTTAGATTTATATTTTTGTAACCATGGGATTCTATTTAAAGACCCATGAGGCATGTATTGTAATAACCAAGAAGGCAAGTAAAAGCATTGAAGCAAGCAAGGTCAAGGAGATCTACAGGTGTAAGGTCAAGGAGATCAGCTGAAGCATTCAAGGAGGGATAATAACTCAGGCTATAGAGTTTTTGTGTTGAACAAGAGAGAGAGAAAAGAAGGTCTTGAGGTGTGGCAAGCCTTTGAGGTGGAGGAAGAAGTGGCATCTTCCTTATTGTATTTTCTTCTAGTAATATCTAATACAAGAGTGTGTATTGTCTCTCAAATTCTTTGTTGTCTCAAGTTTCTAATTACTTTATCATTCTGGTATAATTTCGTGTTTAATTTCTTATAAGAAAGTAATCAATTGTGCTTCCGTTGGATAAGGGGTCTCCTAACAGTTGGTATCAAAGCATATTGATTGTTGTAGGTTCTCCTAACAACACTACCTATGTTGTCCTAGTCTACACTAATCAACTCATTGTGACCTTGATGGCTTACATGAATTCAAAGATCTTGGTAGAACCCATGGCTCCTATTATCTCATTTTGGGCTCAATATTAATATTTTAATAAGTACCACATGGTCTAGGTGTCAAATGACCCATTTTTTTTCTCATTGAGGTTCAAATAGGACCCAAGATGATTTTGTCCAATCAAAGGGCTTAGATCAGTACATTAACTTACTATTATAATTATAATTATAATTTGAGTTAAGTTTTTCAATAAGGATTATAATAAAGTCAACAAGGTCTCATGTGACCTTGAGAAGATCCTAAAATTACCTAGGTTAGTTTTTGAGGATGAAGCACTCGATCTCTATCATTAGATATAGTTTTTCTTAATAATTAGATTGTACTAGATTACAAAAGACCTAAATATCCTTATTAAATAGTATAAATAGTTAAAAATTTGACAAAGGATGATAAAATTATCTATAAAAATATGGAAAAAATTTGTAATAGAAGGATAATCCTCTAGCCCTTCACATTCATGTCAGGAACCCTAGTTATCAACCCTTGGTGAGACCACATGAAGAAACATATATTTCAAGGAAGTATTTGATATGGAATTTAATATTTGAAACATGATATTGGGTGAATTATGAGTCTAAATACACTCACATCATGTATCTATTATTTTATATAATCTCACATAAATGAAAAATATATTTAGGGATAAAAACTCACCTAACAACCATTAATGGTCTCCTTTAGGTCCTCAACTCTAAAACTCAAGTTAGGGTGATTTCATTATTTGAAATAGAATTTGAATTAGGGGTCCCCAATGTAAATACCCTTATATTTATATTCCATTAGTATGTTTTTTTTAATTTCAATTCCTCTAGACATTTGAGGACCATTAATGGTCACTTGAAGCTCAAACTCAAAAAATGTGAGAAGTCTATATTTTTTTTAGATTTTACTTTTTATTTTAACTTAAATATGATGGGATGTAAAACTATATGGGTCCATTAAGGACCACCTAACCTTATAGTTTTTATGATCCCTAAAAATTTAAAAAAAAATACTTATAGGCCTCCCTGCAAGAAATAAGCCATATCTAGAAAGATAATATTTTTAGGCCCCAAAACCTCTTCTATATAGAATAGGATGATTTTTTTATGGACATCATTTTTGGGTCACTGTATATCAGATCCATATAAGTGTCCCAAAAAAATTTATTAAATATCATATTTGTAATCACAAATCTCTAGTCTAAATAAAAATTATAATAAATAACATATTATATAAATCAAATATTTAACATTAATAAAAAATGACTATAAAAAAAATTGCATCCACTAAAAAAAGTTAAGACTCTTAGGAATAATATCATGGTTAGAAAATGTTGATGACCACTGAACAAGGGGAGTGCCATTTATTTTATCAATGTGTCTTAAAATCCATCACTTTGCTTAACCACCAATGAGGCAAATGGTTATCCATATGACCAAGTAAGACCACTTTCTTCCCAAAATGTAAAGTGCCCCACCATGCAATCCACCACTCTAACTAATTTGATGATATAATAATATTGTGTCTCATTTTTTGTCATTCATTATATGTAAAAAAATATTTATCACCAATAAAATTTGAATTTAGATGTCTAAAATTAACATACACCTTTTTATTAGCTTATATATACATAGACGTAATGCACCCATGTTTTTCTAAAAATGTTATTTAAATATTTTAAAAGATTTACTAATTAATATTTTTTTTAAATTATGCTTTACCACCTCATGGCACACAATATTATTATTTTATGGCACACTCATAGTGAGTTACGTTTAAAACCATAGCTAAAATAATTCTAATGTACTAATTGATCTTTAAACCTTGAACTTCATAGTCACATGGGAGACTATTGACTTAAGCCTAGACCTACACTAAATAAAGGGTGTAATCCTAGAGAGAAAGGACCTCTTTAAATTTAAAACTCACTATAGATTAAAAAATAATCATCACCATAGACTCTAGACAACTCCCAAAATTACGAAATAACTTCCTATAAGCTCCAAAAGTTATGTATTTTGATCTAAAATTATGTTTTTAACTTGACATCTTACTGATTGATTTCATTAATTACTAAAATTACATGTATCTAATAAATTGATTTGAGGTGGAAAAATTAAAAAAAATATGCTAATTAAAAATAATTGAGATTTATAAGGAAACATTTTTGTTTTCTATGTTGAGTTGTTGTGATGAATATCATGCTTCTATATTTTAATACTAGGTTACATTCATTTCTAGCTAGGAAGCTTGGGGAGACAATTTCATAGTATGCCCTAGTAATTATGACTATTAGGCATGGTACCTATTGATGCTTCTAAATGTACCATAGGTGCTCTTCAATTTTGATGAACACTTCTCATTTTAGGATTTGAAAAATCTAAGACATGAGTTATAGTTTGTGATAATTCAGTGATGTCTAGGGTGGAATAAAAGTAGAGTATGAGAAGTGTCCACAATATTTGTTTAATTTGGTGGTTGGGAGCCACTAAGGTCATAATCTTTGGATCTTTATGAATTTGGTGATTTTTGGACTAATCTAAATGAATATTAACAATGATCTTTACGCTAAAGTGAGTTCTGATAATTAAAAAAAAATAAGAAAAGGGAAGGGTGAGGCAGAAAGGAAATGGGATTACAAATTCTCACCTCAAATATTATGACAAAATTCTAATTACTTTGAGCACACATGAACCAATTTATGATATAAAATAACATGAACTTAGATTACATCATAAATTAGGAAAAATTTAGAGGAAATGTATAAATCATAAGTATGAACTAAGTTTACTTTAAATGTTTGCTATTATGGTCTGAATAGCCTAAGCACATCCAAATGCAAAGCAAATAAAATGAAGTATACTTGAGATATTTATAGTTAATCTAGAATTAGCACAAATCAATAGGCCTGTAATAGAGAATGTGACTAAAAACAAGGAGAATAACTCAAATTCAGTATAAAAATATGCAATTGAGAGACAACATGGACATTTAACAAACTATCAAGATAATCTTTTCAGAATTCCTTAGTTATATTAAATGCTCCTAGTATACAATTGCTCAAAATCTCTCTCCTTTACAAAATTGTACTCCCTACCTATTTATAGGAAACATAGGTGGTTTACCAATTAAATTTATCAAAATATCCACATGCAATATAAGGATAGTTTTCATTAATACAAAGGCACAATGTGAATGCTTTCATGCCAACTTAACAAGAATAAGTATATGCTAACAGACTAGCATATATTTTCCAAAAAATATTATTATTTTAAAAATTAAATTGGTGGGACCTTTAATTAGCCTTTTCTGATGAAGTCTTTCACCTTGGTTTATTTCTCTTTGATTAGCTCAAAATCCACTATAGGCTTCATTAGACAATCCTCTTCTTTACTTGCTAACTTGTCAAATCCACTATCAGCCTTAGCCATGAGTTGCTTGATATATTGTGATTCTAGAATCTAATTCCCTATAGTAATAATGATGTCAAGGATCTTCTAATTATCCTTGTTAGGATGGCTCTGATGGCCCCTGATAGTCTAGATGTGGATGCCAAATCTTTGTTTGAATTCTTCATCATTGATCAGGTCTATAGCAGTGGGTTGAAAAGGGTTGTCCAATAGGCCCCATAAAATTTTCTCTATTTTGGTTATCAATTCCTTGTCTCCCTTGATTAATTTGTTGACATTTTTATACCAAGTGACCAAATCATCCTACTTATCTATAAAAACTCTCATGAGGATATCTAAATGTCCAAGCTTGATGATCTTGAAGTCTAGGGTCCACTTTGTCCTATTCATATTGATGAGTTCTACCATCTGAGCTTGAGAATCTTGCCATTGGGTGATTAAGGCTTGTGTCATCTCATCTTGATGGTTTAAAGCACTTAATCTAAGCTTGATGTTCTTTAAATTCTCAAATGTGTCCAGTAAATATTTATTCATCATTTATAATATGTTTTCAAGAATTGAAAGTAAGACTTGAGCCTCTAAATCCTACTTCTCCTTCTCCAAGTTGAGGATCCTCTACTTCATTCCTTGGATTCGAACCAAGGTAATTATTGATTATGCCATTACGAAACTAGCTACATCCTCTTGAAACATAGGATGTTCTCTTACTAACTGCCCTTGAATGGGAATTAAGCCCATTAATGGTTCCACCTTTTGAAAGGTGAACTCTTTGATGCCAATAGTAACCTTCTTTTTCACTACTCTCTTAATACCTAATGTGTCTAGTTTGAAATGGACCTTGCATTAGACTCCTTTAACCATAAATTCTTAGTAACTTCTACATTTGAACTCTCAAATTCCCCTGGGGTGTCAATCCCTTGGCTCTCCTTATTGTGAAGGATTTGGATCCTTCTATCTGCTTGTCTATTCATAATGTCTTGGATCCATGGCTTGATATTGTCTTGGGCATCTATGCCAAATCAAGTTAAAGCTAATGATGGAGAAAGAGATGGGATTTTCTATAATTTCCCATAAACATACTAGTCAAGAATGGTTAGTCTATAAATAGGATTCTCATCACTGAAGAAGTTAAATTCACTGGTAGGGTGAGTGAAGGTTAACCTAGGATTTTTTATAGGTGTTAAAGGTACCAAGGCCAATTTTGCTTGTCTCTTTCCTCCATCCAATGGAGTCAAATCCTTGCCTATTTCATTAGAGGGATCCTCCTCCCTATTAGAACCATAGGTAGTCATAATGTCACCAAAGGTACTCTCTATTATTTCTCCTACCTTGAGGGAAATCATTTTGATGACCTCCACTGGGGAAGAAGGCCTCTACAGGAATGCTTGGGGTTGAGGACCTTCACTAGGTCTATGCTCTACCTTTGCTCCTCAATTACAACTTTACCCTTTCCTTTTGTATCCTCAAGTTGTCCAACCTGGGATTATTTTATCAATTCTACTCATTGAGGCTTAGAATATTGTCCTCTAACAAGAATTTCCTGATGACCAGTCCTTAATGGTCCTAGAAACAAGTGATAATATAAGGGATTTAGTTGCCATCTTTCTCCTAAGGGTTTATTGTCTATGAACAATATATACTCTAATTTGATGTTGTAGCCTTTAACCCTAGACAAGACTTCTTCAAAGTTCTTTACCTTTGTTTAAATACCATCTCCCACACTTGGTTGATGTTTGTACTCAGTCTTTGGGACATTTTTATCCTAGATGTGGTTGGACACTCTATCATTGGGGTCCCACATCTTAAGGTCATCCAATTAGAAATCAAAATAATTCCTATGGATTACCATAATTTCCATCTACTTCTAATCTTTGATCATAATCCTACCAATGTCTAGTGGAAAGGGGTGGACTTGAGCCTTCTTATTTTTTTTGCATATCCCATCCACTCCTTCGATGATTTGATAAGCAATCTCTTACTCTGGAATCTTATTAGGGACATGAATGGGCAATCTTTATGGTTAAATCATGATTCTTTCTATCCTTATTATAGTTTAATCTAAAGAGAACCATATATCCCCCATGATTTCCACTTACTTTTGATTAGAGGGTGGATTCTTGGCATAGGGACATCAATGATTTCCTCATAAATGGTTGAGAAGACACCATCATAAATGAATTGTATGTGGTTTCTATATTTTAATATATTCAATTTGGATAAGTGATTGGAAATAGTGGTTCTACTATTAGGGGACCAATTTTGGATGCCAGGGAAATCAACAAAGGCCAAAAGTGAATCCAAGAGATAGGAAATCATAAATAATTTCTTGGAGGTCCTTCCCTTGATGGCTATGAATTTTTTGGCCAAGAAAAACTAATTAGGTCTCCAATGGGAGGGGTTATCTTTTTTTCCAACATGTAGCAAACATAAGACACCCAAACCTTGTTTACATAAGTAGTGGAGGGGGAACCAAAGGCTCGATTTAGTAAGGTCATAGCTATCTTAACACCTTCCCTAAATTTGATAATGGGAATTTCACCATTATGGGACCTAAAAGTATGAGATCCTTAGATCATCCATGGTGAAATGATTGAATTTAGGTCTTGAGTATTTTCTCATTCTAACAATGATGGGAGATCAACGTGAGGTATGGGGAGCTTATAATAGGATTCAAAGGCCATGGGGGTGATGCATGCAACCCTTTTATTATTTCCTTCTTGAATGATCCAATATTTATCAATTTTGAAATGAATGAAAATGGGATCAAGGAGGTTGATACAATGTATTACCTTTGGTTTGGCTACGACATGGTGGAGACCTAATAGTTAAATTGAAACTAGGTCATTGTATCTTTGGTGCACAAATGCATTCTTCTTTCCTTCCTAGGAAATTGGTTGTAATTCCTCCACAAGGATGAATAAATCAAACCAATTCTTAATTCCATGCACATTCAAGGCTATTAGGTCTAACTTTGTGTCCTTGAAGATCTTTCCTTCATTATCTGAAGTTAGATAAAGTTATGATTTCATTTTCATCTATTGCCTACCTACCACCATTGATGACACTAAATTATACTTTCAAGGTCACTAAGGTTTTCACTAGGTCACTTCAAGATTTAGTTGCACTATTTTTATTACTTTGTAATCAAATGAGTTGACTCAGGTCTTCCTTATGGAGGGCTTAGGTTTTTTGAGCTTTAATGGTAGAAATATTTAGCTCTTAATCTTATACATGCCTTAGATTTTATGGGACCTTATTCTCATGCTCTTTACATTTTTAAGCTTAGGATATCTTTGATTTTGATCTTTCATGCTTATGTGGAGCTTATATGGCATGGCTCCATGCCTTTCACAATAAATTTCATAAATTCTAGTTGAAGGCTATTCATTGGCCTTCAAAAGCCTTCTTTATTTTTCTCTAAAAATATGAATCTAGGTCCTTGCATTTCATTTGTCCTTTGATCCTTCAGTTCATTGGTTATGCCATGTTTCAAGCTCATAGGGCCTTTGAAAATTCCTTGGGCTTGATGCATCATTGGATAAAATCTAGCAAGTAAGTGATAGCCATTAGATCTTTGCTAGGCTCAGATCATTAACTGCATGCCTTTAGGATGTACATTGGCCATGTGTCAAGCTCACGAATCCTTTGAAAAGTCTTTAGGCTCAATGCATTGTTGGATCAAATCTAGTGAGTGAGCGATCATCATTAGATCTTGCAAGATTCACACCTTTTAATCAGTTCCATGACTATATAAACTTAGACTTAAAATGATGTTACTAAAGTCCTTTTATGTTAAGAAATAAAAAATAACTTAGGTTAAGACCTTTTATACTAAGTTTTCATGCGTAAAAATGCTAGAAATTCCTTGAAAGGGTCTTTAGAAATGCCCCCTTTTCTTAGGCTTTGAAAAGTTGTCCAGGTTAAAATTGATGGGTTTGATAACATTAAATACATCCTCATAGACATAAAATGATAGGATCAAACTTGTCAAATTAAGACAATAGAATTGCTTTGATCTAATGACTGAGTGCCATACATTGGGCTTTCAAGAATTATTGAGGCTTTAAGGTCGATGTGCACCATCAGATTAAAGATTCTAAGGCAACAAGGACCATTGGATCATAATCTAAGTGCTTGACAGTGATTAGTCTCCATTTTAGTATCGACATTAGTTCACATCGTTGGATCAAAATCTTTGATTGAGTGAGAAGTGTTAGATCTACAAAAGTGCACGAGCTTTAAATTAAGGCCTGATATGTATAAAGGTTTAATCTAAGGTTTAAACCTTGAAAAGTTGTTCATGCTTATAAACACAAATACATTTAGACCTTAATAAGACTTAGTTAATCCAAAAGGGATCTCGGATTTTAAAAAGGAAAAAGTTCCAAGTCTTGATTTTATATTAACATTTAGTCATGTTGAAAAACATAATCAAAGCTTAATATAAAGTTAGACTTATGGTTCTTTAACTGAAAGGAAATAATATTTCTTGCTAAACTTTTCCCATGAAGGTTTGAATTCAAACCCCTAGGTTTTACTACTTAGGAACCCTAGTTTTCTCCATGGAACCTATAACTAATCACCTCAAAGACAATCATTAGCAACATTAGTCCAGAAGCATAATCACAATTAGATACACTAAGGCTCATGTCTTCTTAATTGAATTTCCTTTAAAATTCAAGAGAGAACAATCCTTTCACCTTCAATCCAGAACATAGATGTTTTGAAACATTCACAAGGGTCCCCTTTCAACAAAAGCAAAAAAATGGGGGTATGGTGATCTCAACAAATGGTGACTCATAAGGGGAACATAGCAATATATTGAAACTTAGGGCTTTGGTTTAGACCTACACATATATCTCATTTTGACATATACCATCCCCTGAGTTGATTCTCGGTTGAAACAAGCCTCTTATGTGTAAAATTTGAACCTGGATATTAAAATAAAAACATGTAGTGTGTGCTTTGATTCCACTTACTATTTGTCATGACTTTGGAAGACAACTTCCAGGTTTCATACCTTTGACCATAACACTAAATTTGAAGCATATTTAGATATTCATTAAGAATGATTGCTTTTAGCTCAGGGAAGACTTGAGCATTGCTCTGCTACTAGCCAATAATCCATATCCCTAATAGAGATACCTTTGGCTCTACTCACAGCCTTTTTCCACTGCTAGCTAGGTGTCCATAGCCTTGGTGGAGGTTTCTTGAATCACACTTGGATTTCACCTCTTTTGATTTAGCATTTAAGTATCTTTTTTTTAAATCAAAGTT
Source organism: Torreya grandis (assembly GCA_037957365.1). Lineage (NCBI taxonomy): Eukaryota > Viridiplantae > Streptophyta > Pinopsida > Cupressales > Taxaceae > Torreya > Torreya grandis. Next base: position 3,792,793 of record JARHVA010000162.1, on the reverse strand, counting down.
TGGGAGCCAAGATAGCCACGTTTTTAGGATTTGGTGAAATGTTTGGTTGTTGGGGTAATCACCTATAATTGCAATCTTTATGTCAAACAAGGATATGTTTTAAGTGCAAGTATGAATGTGAATTAAAAAATTTAATTCACATTATACACATGATTCTTCTTAAAACCAAGATTTGATTCAAAATCCATGGCAAGGTTTGAATCTTTGTGGGACATTTAACACTTATACCTATCTGTGTCAGTGCCCTTGGTTGTATCATGATGCTTTATCGCCACCTCATGTTTACTTTTTTAAGATTCATACTCACACCTTTTAAGTAATTCTAAACAAAGATAATCTATGAGACCTTATTAAAACCAAGGAACACCACCAAACAGAAAAGATAAAACAAGAACAAATAAACAACAGAAAATAGATAAGCACAAACAAACAAATGCATACAAGCCAAATAAGAAAAAATAAAGCAAGAAAGGAAACTAACTAGTCTACATATTCTAACCTTAACAATCTTACAGGTTTATTCCATGAAGACCCCTAGTGGGGCAGCAACAAAGTAATGCTTGAGGTATTTCCCATTGGTGGGAAAATTGAACTCTACTCCTTGAAGATCCTTCAACCTAAAAGTGTGGTTTCTTAAGATTTCTACAATTTGGTACTGGCCAATCCACAAGGGGGTGAACTTACCATGTTTGCCTTTAGGCTTTGATGCCTTGTCCCATAGGAGGACTAAGTCTTCCTGCCTAAACAGCTTCACTTTGGACCTTTTATCAAACCATCTTTTCATAGTTTATTAGTGTATATTGAAGTCTAAAAATGCCTTTTCCCTAGCATCTTCCATTTAAATTATGTCCAATAGCTTGGAATTAACAAGTTCTTGGTTGTCTTCCATGTATTCTTGCATAAACGTGAATGTAGGTAACTTCAAAGTAATGGGAAAGATAGGTTCCTAACCATATACCAACAAGAATGGTGAGGCCTTGAGAGCTTGCTTGATCCTAATTCTATCTACCCATGATGCAAACTTAATAAGTTTATGTCATGTTTTGGGTTTATCTTAAGCATACTTCTTAATGGCCTTCATCATGTTTTTATTTATCGATTTAGAAACTCCATTTCCTTAGGGATAATGATTAGAGGCAAAATTTAAAGAGATTCCATTATCATAGGCTCATTTAGTCATTTTAATGGATATGAAAGTAGATCCATTGTCACAAACTAACAAAACTGGGGTTCCAAATCTAGTGTAGATATTTTCCTCTATGACATTAATCACCTCTTCTACTCTACATTGCTTAGTGTCTACTACTTTAGTCCACCTAATGCAATAATATATAGCATTTAGGACATATTTGTGACTTTCAAAATAATTGGGGTTGATCACTCCTATGAATTCCAATCCCCATTGTGCAAAGACTTGTCCACCATCATAGGTTGTAAAGGTAGGGCTGCCTTTGGATCTTTAGTGTTGAAGATCTGGCTTGAATGACACTCCCTCACATGTTTGTGTGCATCTTTGAAAAGGGTAGGCTAATAATACCCAGCCTTGATAATCTTTTGGGTTATGTTTCTCCCTAAAGGATGAACACTGCCCAACTTTTCATGGAAATTAGACATGATTTGAGAGGCCTCTTCTTTTGACACACATCTCAAGTAGATGCCTTCAAAGTTTTTTTTATAAAGGACTTCATCTTTGATGAGGTAATGGGATGATTTGAGCCTTAAATCTCTCTTTTATTCTCTAGTGAGTCATAGGGGACAACTGCCTCTGATAAAAAGATGCATTGAATAATCATACCATTCATTGGGTTGGAAGTTCTATTGATCCACTTACATGACATGGATCTTGGGATAAATATTAGAAATCATCTAAACTAAGCCCTAACATTTCAATAATTTGGCAATTTTCATATCTACATCATATTCTTGTAGTATTTCCATCCACTTCCCTCTTCTTTCCCTAAGCTCATTCTGACTCAACATAAGCTTTGTGGCTGGGTCAAGTAAAATGGCATGCACCTTATTTCTAAGGAGATAATGTCTAAACTTCTTTACTGCCTTTACCAAGGCATATGATTTCTTATCAATGATGGAATTTCTCACCTCTAAATTTTTTAAGTTGGTGCTCATGAAATCTATAGGGTTGTCATTGTCATCAACCTTTTGAGTTAAGACAGGAGCCATGGTGTGGTCAAAAGCAAATGAATACAAGAAAAAATCTTTGAAAAGTTAGGACTTATCAAGATTGGGGCTTGACTGATTGCTTTTTTGATGTTAGCAAATGCTTTCTTTGATTCTTCATTCCAATAAATTTTAGCATATTTTTTAAGCATATCATTCAAAGGTTTGACAATCTCAGCAAATCCTAAAATAAACTTCCTCACGAAGTTAATCTTACTAAAAAATGACTCTAGTTCTTTCTGACTATTGAACAACCCAATTTTAAAAATGGACTCCACTTTATCAAGATCTATAGAGATCCCATCTTTGGTAATGACATGCCCCAATAATTTTCCTTCATTGACATATAATATGCTTTTCTTTGGGTTAAGAGATACACCATACTTCCTACATCTATCAAATACTTATCTCAAATGCACAAAATATTATTCTCTATTCTTAGAGAATACTATGAGATCATCCATATATATGATGATGTATTTTCCCACTAACCCTTGTAAATCATGGTCCATGTCCCTCTATAAAGTTGACCCTACATTAATTAATCCAAAATCCATTCTCTTGCAAGCATATGTTCCCCATTTAGTAGTAAAATTTGTTTTGATCTTATCTTTTAGAGCAACAAGCACTTGGTTATATCCAAAAAATCCATCCAAAAAGAACATCATGGAAGATCCTAAAATAGTTTGGATAACTTGGTCCAAAAAAGGCAAGGGGTAATTGTCTTTTTTAAATGCTCTATTCAGATTTTTGAAATATATGCATAATCTTATTTCCCCATTCCTTTTTCTAACTGGGACCAGGTTTGCAACCTAAGTGGAACGCCTAATAGGAAACATGATCCTTGCATCCAGTAGTTTCTTGACCTCCTTAAATATCATGGGTTCTAAAATAGGGTTAAGTAGTATTTTATTCTATCTAAAGGGTTTACAACCTTCTTGGAGAGGTATAGTATGAGTAATAACCTTTGGGTCAAATATTTTTAGATCTTCAAAAGACTAAGCAATTACATTGTATTTTGTAAGTAGCTCTCTAGATTTTATGTTTTCCATTTAAGTGAAATCCTTCCTTATATTCACCATTTGGGGCTGATCATGTGGGCCAAGGTTCATTGCATGATAGTCTTTACCACTTACCTTGGGTTGCTTAGGTGCTTCAAAAATCTTTTCAAGATCAAATAGCCTTTCTAATGAAATCATTCCTTTAGGTATCTTATTGTCACTTAGTTGGATGATTTTACCATTAAGTTCCCTCTCTAAAAAAGTTTCATCAACTTCATCAATAATGTAAACTTCAAAGGCTCCATAATTAGTCAAGAAATACATAATTTATTGATCATCATTGAAAACTTGGAAGTGATTTATGTTTTCAGGGACTAATGGACATGGTACAAGCTCAATACTTAGGTTCTAAGAATTATGATTAGGCATGAGGTTAGTTGTAGTAAAGGTAAGCTCATCAGCAACTTTATTTTCTTCCCTAGGGATAGATAAGATATTGAAGGCATTGAAATATTCCACCAAGTTCCAAACTCTAAATTTGTACCTCCTAAGGTAGGATATCTTGTACTAGTTCTTAATCCCTAGTTGATTAACTACAAGTTCAAAATATCCATAAATAAGGAGTTTCTTGACCTTGTGTTTGATGGAAAGTTGTAATCCTAGGGTGAGAACCTTATACTCAGCCAAATTATTGGTGCAAGGGAATTGTAACCTATAAGATGCATGGTATTATTTTTTTGCAGAATCTATTAATACAATACTAGCCCTTGATATTGATTTACATTTGGCACCATCAACATGTAACTTCCATAGGCCATGTATTGGAAAAGAGCTCTTGGAACTAGGTTCCTTTGTATTTTATAAAGTGAAAACTCCTAGATCAAAATATATGAAGTTTACCCTTTCATTGACAACATTATATTATGTTATCATGTGTTTCATTCTAGGTTCCCTTTCTACTCTTATCTGATTCAACACACCTTTCCAAGGTAGCCACAAGTGTGAGCATTTAACCATTTAAGGCCTTAGTCCATTCTCTACTCAAGATCAATCCATAAGCATTAGGAATATCCACCACTTGGATATCAATAAATTTTTGAACCCTTGGTTCACTAGCGAATTGCATATGTACATTTAATAGTTCCCTAATGACCTTGACTCTAGATTTATCCAATTGAGTAACCATCCTATCAGAATTGATTGGTGTTAACCCAAGTTGTTCACATATCCCAGTAGGCATGATGTTGGTTGAGGCTTCACAATCTAAAAGATAATTATGGATATTCTTCCCAATTATACTAACTGTAAGCAAGAAGGGTGGGGACTCTACTTTGGTTACTTGCATAATTACATTAGCACTATCACTTTTAGGGGGCTTCCCAAGTTTCTTGGACAAGGATTCTAAGAGTAAGTATTCTTATTCTATGATCTAAGTTATCTCATGCAGAGTGATGTTGGCTTTAATCTTTTTCATATCTTCTGCAATATTGTAACCATTTTTTCTTGAAGATTTTGTAGTAGGTTTAGAAGAACTACCCTTAGCTAGTTTAGGATAATTCCTTGATGTAGTGTGTGGAGGAGTCCCATAGTTATTAGGGGGAGTAAAAGTGGTCAATGGTTGTTTTTTCTCCCTATTTCTTAGAGGATACATCTTCAATAACTGATATAATGATTGAATCTCTTCAAGAATATTCTTAGGCTCATTATCTTCTTGAAAAGGGAATTGAAAATTTTCTACCATATGCACTTGGTCAGATGGTTTAGATTTAGAAAGACCTATAGAAGCATCTTTGTTTGAAACCACTTCAAATATGTCAAGTTATTTTTGAAAAGTTGTAAAGGCTTTGTAAAATTCAATGCAGTCAATCTCACCATGCTTCGAGGTAGCATGCACCCTACAGTAGTCTAGTAAGGCAATATCAATGAGGTTGATATCCATAATCCTTTTTCTAGAGGAAGACTCATTATATTTATTATTATAGAAACTATCATTCTGAAATCTAGTTTTAGGCCTATTAAACTTTTAGAAAGTGAAGTTCCTTTTAGGGTTGTCATTAGCATTAACAACTTGATTTTTCAATTTTAATAAATTTGTGCTAAGCTTCTGGACCATTTTTAATATAGATTCATTTTCATTCCTTAGAGTCTCAAAATTCTGACCTTGGTTATTTTTAATACCATTAATAGGCACTAAATCCTTATAGTCATTGATATGAGATCCATTAGTGGCTTGATGGCTCAAGAAACCTAGGTTCCAATTAGGGGAAACATGGCTAGTAGGTAATACATTCAATGTAGGGAACTAGTTTAATGTTGGAGTATTTTGGTTATTATTTGGGAAAAATTTAAATGTAGGAATTTAAGGATTCACATTTGGGATAGAATAAACTATATATTCTTGGGGCTAAATTTGGTCTTTAATAATTATTGCTTCAAAATAAGATTGAGCCAATGTGATGACAATTGGGATAAATATTTTAAGAAATATAGAAGTCATGGGGTTAACAACATCTTTGTAAACCTCCAAAGCTAAATCTTCATTAGCTTTATATGGATACATGGTCTAGATAAACATATTTTGGAACCTACCCTTGAAGGACCTAATAGGTTCACTTGTATCTCTCTTAATAGTTGTGAATTGATGATAGATGACACAGGGGCTTATGATCTTTCCAAATTGATCAATAAAGATAGCGTCAAAGTCATTCCATGAGATAATATAATTATTAGGAAAATTAAGGAACCATTCATATGCAGCATCTTTGAATGTAAATGGGAATAAACTACATGCTACATCTTCATGAATAACATTTAAAAATCTTAATGCAACTTTGAAAGATTTAACATGTTCCTTCGTAGTTGCAATACCAGTTGGACTAAATATTGGTAAATATTTTTCAAGATTACATGGTAAGTCATGAACCACACTTGGTACATTGATGGGGGAACTTCTAAGCCATGCCATATTTGGATGAAGATCAAACATAGGAATTCCTTTCAAGGGTGAAGATGGTAGATACTTAGAACACCTATGCCTTCCTCTTTCTTTCTTGGTCCTTCTATGAATTTCTAGCTCGAGCAAGGGTTCTTTAGTCTTTGAATGTGATCTAGTCCTGATCCTTAGCAATTCCAACTAGAGTATTAAGGATCCTATTTGAAATATGATGAGTAAAGTTAGATCTTCACAGATAATAAACAATCAACTTGTATAGTAAGCTTATTTTGTAAGGATTTACTTGTAAGATAAAGGACATCAATCTTTAACTAAACAAGCTTGAAGATGTGTTGAATTATTCAAAGATGACCATTTTTTGCAACTTATGACTCAAATAAACTTATTATTGACAAATAATTGTCAATTTTAACTAGAATAAACCATTCTAATTTCAAATACTAATGAATTCTTAGCACCATAATCTGTATTTACTAGAATTAAGCATATGTATTCAAAGAATATCAATCCTTGTCTAAATAAACCCAAAGATTGGTATAAAACTATGAAGGTCACCAATCTTTACATAATGTATGATAAAAGAAACAAAATCATGTAAAATATAGAATGATATTTGACCAAATACACCAAAATCAACAAATATCTTTAGAGATTCATGGCCCTCATCTAAGCGCCAGCAGAGCTCCCTCTTGTTGATGCTCCTAAATGTACCACAAGTGCTCTTCAGTGTTGATGAACACTTTTCATTTTAGTATTTGAAAAATCCAAGGCATGAGTTGTAGTTTTTGATAATTTAGTGATGTCTATGGTGGAATAGAAGTAGAGTATTAGAATTGTCCACAAAATTAGTTTAATTTGGTGGTTGGGAACCATTAGGGTCAGAATCTTTGGATCTTTATGAATTTGGTGATTTTTAGACTAATATAAATGAATATTAACAATGATCATTAAGCTAAAGTGAGTTTTTATTAAAAAATAGGAAAAGGGAAGGTGAGGCAGAAAGGAAATGAGATTGCGAATTCTCACCTCAAATATTATGACAAAATTCTAATTACTTTAAGCACACATGAACCAATTTATGATATATAATAGCATGAACTCATATTACATCATAAATTAGGCAAAATTCAAAGGAAATGTATAGATCATAAGTAATAACCAAGTTTACTTTAAACATTTGCTACTAAGGTCTAAATAGCCTAAGCACATCCAAATGCAGAGCAAATAAAATGAAGTATAATTGAGATCTTTATAGTTAATCTAGCATTAGCATAAATCAATAGCCCTATGAATGTGACTCAAAACAAGGATAATCATTTAAATTCAAGATGATAATATGAAATTGAGAGACAACATGTACACTTAACAAACTATCAAGATAATCTTTTCAAAAAAAATTAGTTATATTAAATGCTCCTAGTATACAATTGCTCAAAAGCTCTCTCCTTTACAAAATAGTACTCACTACCTATTTATAAGAAATATAAGTGTTTTACCAATTAACTTTCTCAAAATATCCACATGTAGGATAAGGACAGTTGTCCTTAATACAAAGACATAGTGTGAAAGGCTTTCAAGCCAACTTGACAAGAATAAGTATATGCAAATAGACTAGCATATATTTTACAAAAAAGAATATTTTTTAAAAAATTACATTGTTTGACCCTTTAATTATCCCTATCTAAGGAAGTATTTCACCTTGGTGTATTTCTCTTTGATTATATCAAAATCCACTACAATCTTCATTAGACAACCCTCTTATTGACTTGTTAACTTGTCAAATTCACTATCAACCTTAGCCATGAGTTTCTTGATACATTGTGCTTCTACAATCTACTGCCCTATAGTAATAATGATGTAAAGAATATTATGATTATAATTGGTAGGATGGATCTGATGGCCCCTGATACTCTGGATGTGGATGCTAACTTTTTGCTTGAATTCTTCATCACTGATTAGGTCCATAGCAGTGGTTTGAGAAGGGTTGTCCAATAGGCCCCCCAAAAGTTTCTTTATTTTGGTTATTAGTTCCTTATCTCCCTTGATGAAGTTGTTGGCATTGCTACACCAAGTGACCAAATCTTCCTAATTATTTATCAGAACTCATGTGAGGATATATAAATGTCTAATCTTGATGATCTTAAAGTCCAAGGTCTACTTTGTCCTATACACATTGATGAGTTCTACCATCTGAGCTTGAGAATTATGCCATTGGGTGATCAAGTCTTGTGTCAATGCAGCTTGATGGTTTAAATCACTTAATTTAAGCTTGATGTTCTTTAAATTCTCAAATGTGTCTAGTAAATATTTATTCATCATTTTTAATATGTAATTAGGAATTGAAAGTAGGACCTAAGCCTCTAAATCCTCCTTCTCTTTCTCCAAGCTGAGGATCCTCTTCTTCATTCATTGGATTCTATCCAAGGTCATTGTTGATTGTGCCATTACCAAACTAGCTACATCCTCTTAAAAGATATGATGTTCTCCTATTTCCTGCCCTTGAATGAGATTTAATCCCATAAATGGTTTAACTTTTTGAAAGGTGAACTCCTTGATGCCAATAGTAGCCTTCTTTGTCACTACTCTCTCAAGACTTGATGTGTCTAGAATGAAGTGGACTTTTGGGTCAGACTCATTTAACTGTAACTACTCAATAAATTTTACATTAAAACTCCCAAAGGCCCTTAGGGTGTCAATCCCTTGGCTCTCCTTGTTGTGAAGGATTTAGATACTTCTCTCTACTTGTCTATTCATAATGTCTTAGATCCATGGCTTGATATTTCCTTGAGCATCTATGACAACTCAAGTTAAATCTAATGACGGATAAAGAGATGGGATTTTCTATAATTTCCCATAAACAAACTAGTCAAGAATGGTTGGTCCATAAATAGGATTCTCATCACTGAAGAGGTTAATTTCACTAGTAGGGTGAGTGAAGGTTAACCTAAGCTTCTTTCTAGGTGCCAAGGGCAACAAGGATAATTTTGCTTGTCTCTTTCCTCCATCTAATGGAGTCAAATCCTTGCCTATTATATTAGATGTATCTCCCTCCTATCAGAACCATAGGTAGTTGAAATGTCACCAAGTGCACTCTCTGTTATTTCTCCTACCTCCAAGACAATCAGGCTAATGACCTCCACTAGGGAAGAAGGCCTCTACAAGGATGCTTGGGGTTGAGGACCTTCACCAGGTCTATGTTATATCATTTTCTCCTCAATTACAACTTTACCCTTTACTTTTGTATCCTCAAGTTTCCCAACCTATGATTACTTTATAAATTTTTCTCATTAAGGCTCAGAAGATTGTCCTCTAATAGGCAATTCCTGATGATTAGTCCCTGATGGTCCTAGAAATAAGTGTTAATGCAAGGGATGTAGCTAACATATTTCTCCTAAGGTTTTATTGTCTCTAACCACCCTATTCTCTAATTTTATGTTTTATCCTTTAACCCTAGATAATACTTCTTCAAAGTTCTTTGCCTTTGTGTAAATACCATCTCCCACACCTGGTTGATGTTTGTACTTAGTATTTGGGACCTTTTTATCCTAGAAGTGGTTGGACACTCTATCATTGGGGTCCCTTATCTTAAGGTCATCCTATTGGAAATCAAAATAATTCATGTGGATTACCATAATTTCCAATTTCTTCCAATCTTTGATTACAATCTTGCCAATGTCCAGTGGAAAGGGGTGGACTTGAGCCTTCTTATTTTTCTTGCATATCACATCCGCTCCTTGGATGATTTGATAAGTAATATCTTACTTTGTAAGATTATTATGGGCATGAATGGGCAATCTATATGGTTGAATCATGATTCCTTCTATCCTTATTATAGTGCAATCTAAATAGAACCATACATCCTCCATGGTTTCCACTTGTCTTTTGATTAGAGAGTGGAATATTGGCATAGGGACATTTGTGATTTCCTCATAAATGGTTAGGAAGAAACAATCATAGATGAATTTCATGTGGTTCCTATATTTGAATATATGTAATTTGGAGTAGTGATGGGAAATAGAAGTTTTGCCATCAATGGACCAATTTCAGATGCCAAAAGTAAATCCAAGAAATAAGACATCATAAATAATTGCTTAGAGTTCCTTCTCTTGATGGCTATGAATTTTTTGGCTAATAAAAAATAAATTAGGTCTCTAATGGGAGGGGTTAGGTTTTATTCCAACATGTAGTGGACATAAGACACCTAGACCTTGTTTACATAAGTAGTGGAGGGGGCACCAAAGGCTTGATTCAGTAAGATCATAGCTATCCTAATACCTTCCCTAAATTGGATAATGGGAATTTCACCATTAGGGGACCTAAAATATGAGATCCTTGGATCAGCCAGGGTGAAAGGATTGAATTTAGGTCTTGAGTATTTATCCATTCTCTCAAGGATGGGAGATCAATGTGAGACATGGGGAGCCTATAATAGGATTCAAAGGCCATGGGGGTGATGTATGAAACCTTATTAGTGTTTCCTTGTTAAATGATCTAATCTTGATCAATTTTGAAATGAAGGAAAATGGGAGTAAGGAGGTTGATATAATGTATTACCTATGGTTTGGTTGTGGCATGGTGGAGACTTCTTAGTTGAATTGAAACTAGGTCATTGTATCTTTGGAGCATAGATGCATTCCTCTTTTCTTCCTATGAAATTGGCTGAAATTTCTCCACAACGAAGAATAAATCAAACCAATTCCTAATTCCATGGACATTCAAGGCTATCAGGTCTAACTTTGTGTCCTTGAAGATCTTTTCTTCACTATATAAAGTCAAATAAAGCTCTACTTCCATTTTCATATTTTGCCTACTTGCCACCATTGATGACACCAAACTATACTTGTCAGGTCACTAATGGTTTCAATAGGGCACTTAATTCAAGATTTAGTTACACTATTTTGATTGCTTTGTGATCAATTGAGATGGCTCGGGTCTTCTTTATGGAGGGCTTAGGATTTTTGATATTTAATGGTGCAAATATCTAGCTCTTAATTTTATACATGCCTTAGATTTTATGGGACCTTATTCTCATGCTCTCTAAATTTTTAAGCTTAGGATATCTTTGATTTTGATCTTTCATGCTTATGTGGAGCCTATGTGGTGTGGCTTCATGCCTTTCATGGCAAATTTCATAAATGCTAGTTGGAGACTAGTCATTGGCCTTCAAAAGCCTTCTTTATTTCACTCTAGGAATCTGAATCTAGGTCCTTATATTTCATTAGTCCTTTGATCCTTAATTTCATTGGTTATTCCATGTGTCAAGCTCATGGGGCCTTTGAAAATTCCTCGCTCTTGATGCACCATTGGATCAAATCTAATAAGAAAATGTTCATCATTAGATCTTTTCTAAGTCCAAATCATTAACTAAATGCCTTTAGGATTTACATTAGCCACGTGTCAATCTTGAAAATCCTTTGAAAAGTCTTCAAGCTTGACATATCATTGGATCAAATCTAGCAAGAGAGTGATCAATGTTGGATCTTGCAAGATGCACACCTTTCAATCAGTTCCATGACTATATAAACTTAGACTTAAAATGATGTTCTTAAAGTCCTTTTATGTTAAGAAACACAATATAACTTAGGTTAAGACATTTTATACTAAGTTTTCCTACGTAAAAATGTTAGGAATTCATTTAAAGGGTCTTTAGAAATGCCCCCTTTGCTTAGGCTTTGAAAATTTATCTAGGGTAAATTTGATGGGTTTAATAATGTCAAATACATCCTTATAGACATCAAATGATGGGAGTGAACTTGTCAAATCTAAGATAATGGAATTGCTTAGATCTAATGATTGAGTGTCATGCATCAATATTTAAATAATTCTTGAGGATTCAAGTTCAATGCAAGCCATCAGATTAAAGCTTTTGAGGCAACAAGGACTACTAGATCATAATCTAAGTGCTTGACAGTGATTGGTTTCCCTTTTGGTGTCAACTTTGGTTTGTATCGTTGGATCAAAATATCCAATTTAATGAGAAGCATTGGATCTACAAAATTGTATGAGCTTTAAATTAAGGCATGATATGTATAGAGATTTAGCCTAAGGTTTAAACCTTTAAAATTTGTTCATGCTTACAAACACAAATACATTTAAACCTTAATAAGACTTAGTTAATCCAAAAGAGCTCTCGAGTTTGAAAAGGGAAAAATGTCCAAGTCTTGATTTTATATTAACATTTGGTCATGTTGAAAAACATAATTGAAGCTTAATATAAATTTAGACTTAGAGTTTTTTAACCAAAAGGAAATAAAATTTCTTGCTAGACTTTTCTCATGAAGGTTTGCATTCAAACCCCTAGGGTTTACTACTTAGGAACCCTATCTTTCTACATGAAAACTACAACTAATCACCTTAAAGAGAATCATTAGCAACATTAGTCCATGAAACACAATCACAACCAGATACACCAAGGCTCATGTCTTCTTAATTGAATTGACTTTAAAATTCAAGAGAGAACAATCCTTTCACATTCAATCTAGAACATAGATGTTTTCAAACATTCACAAGGGTCCCCTTTCATCAAAAGTAGAAAAATGGGGGTATGTTGATCTCAATATTAACTAACTGCAGGAAGGGTACACAAGCTATGAATAGTGGGTTCCCAAAGGCTACCCTAGGGATTTTGAGTGCATGTACATTTTCATCTTATTTTATATCTAGACTTGACGACAGTGGTATTAGTGTTCCAACATCACTCTTAACCCCTGTTGAGGATGCTTATTGCATGGCAGGTCCATCATGTGATGGAAATGTGGTTACAAATGGAAAATATTTTGTCAAAGTGATTTTTTAGGTAGAAAAGACTATGAAAACTATATGCAATCTTTTGAATGTAGTAAAGGACACTCTGGTAGTGTCCTTTGAGAATGAAGCTCTTGAAGAGGTGATCTATAATGAGGAATGTTTCACAACCATGGGCTTAGTTTGCCTCCCTAATCTTCACTAGTAGATCTTTGATTTATGGTGGTCATTAATGGAGGATAACTTGGAATTGTACCCTTATGCTAGAGGTTTTTTTACTGTGGTTTTTGATAGTATTGTAGATAGAAATAAGGTTATTAAGGCTAAATATTCAAGCTAGGATCAAAACCTCCTCTTAATAAATCCTTGGTTTCCTGATTTCAACCCTCTTCTCAAAAACCTTTCCTTCATAGCTATTTGGATTCATTTTCCTTATCTCCCCCTTAAGTTTTGGGCTGAAGCTTGCCTATGAGCCATTGGTAAATCCTTGGGAAACATTTTGGACATTGATGCTTTTACTTATAATTTTTCCCACACCACCCTTTTTTGTATTCTTGTTTGTTTAGATATTTCTAAGGAACTTCCAAAAATAATTAAACTGAGGGTCAAAGATTGGTATTAGATTCAAACCCTAGATTATGACGGTTTTCCCTTTAGGTGCCATAGATGCTTCAATACTAGACATTTGGCCACTTCTTGTCTTAGCACCAAGCATAAAGTGGATTATCCTTGGTGTAAAGATACAAGTGTTTATCATCTTACTATTTTTTTGGAAAGCACTCCTGCAAAGCTAATAAGAGAAGTTGCAAAAATTAATCAAGTGATAGAAACTAAAGCTTATATAGCTTAAGCTATGACTTCATCTTTGACTTCCAAGGAATAGTTTTTTGAGGCTGATGGGAGAATGGGGTCTTTTAATGTGGATTTAACTAGTGGGTTCATGGCCTCTGGAAGTCGACTAGTGGAAATGTGTACACCTTTTGGTGTGGATTTAGTAAATTCAAGTAACCAAGAATGTTGGAATGTAGTGAAGAGTAAGAAAAAATAATGCTTCATACATGTTATGTCCTCCATAATTATCCACTCTCATAGTAGATAGGGAAAGAGAGTGATTAGTTCTAATGGATAGTTATGTTGTGTTGTTAATTTGGTTTTTTTAGGTTCACCTTGGGGTTGTTAGTCTCCCTTTGGTAGTTTTGGGATGGTTTCAGAATTTATACTCCCTTGTGGATTTTCATTTGAGGCAAATAGGTGATATTTTGGTTCAATCATTATTATAGGTGAAGGACCCTTTAACACTAAATTATATATAAAAAAATAGGTCATTTAGAATTTCCAACTTAGAAAAAATTCAAAAATTAAATAATGGCTCCAAAAACAACCCCACACAATGTTGCAAAATTATGGAGGAGTCCACTGTGCATTAAAACTTATTTTGGGATATTTAGGTATTTTTAAATATAGAAAAAATTACAAATATAAAATTATCCCTTTATGTCTTAAGGAGTTGTAACCATTTTAATCACTTAAAGTTAAATTTTGATCTTTTATTAGCACTATTTTATTTTAACCAACAAGATAACATATTAGTGATAATATTTCCAATTCAAATATTACACTAAATTTATTAAGTCTATATATTTACCATCAATATCATTTGAGCAACGGTATGAGTGTCACACTAATTTCCAATTTTATTAAAATTAATTTCTTTCACTTTATTAACACTTATCAATTTAAATAAATACATTTTTATGGATTTCACCAACCAACCAATAATTACATAAAAGTAACAAGAATAAGATTAGGATTAGTCTCCAAGTTATATGATCCAAAGTAAACTGTAAGGTCAAACTAAGGATGGGATCACCTCCCAACCTTAATATTATCATTATGTGACAGCCCTATGAATACCCAAAGCTAAGGACTCCCAAATTCAAGCATGTGTAGTACCAATAGGGCTAAGGTAATGTTTAGTGTGGGTAAGTGAAGATGGGAAAGAATTTTTAGTTGGTTCAACTTAGAAATATTCCCTACAAGCTAGGGGTTTCTACTACCACCCAAAAATATAAATATGAAATTAATTAAATAAGAACACAAAATCATATCACTGTAAACACAAATCATCAACAAGATATCGTAAGATCATAAAAGGACTCATAAATCATCCAAATGGACAATAATTTTTACACTCCACTCAATGAGTTGGGAGGAGGACTCAGATATTTATCACCTTTTCCAAAACTCTTCTCCCATTTCCATAGTTTAATTCTTATTTCTCAACTCCATTAAAATGAATCACATAGGAGGACTTTAAAATGTTGGTCCCATGCCTAAACCCTACACAAATAAGGCACATAACGTACTTAGAAGATAAGCCCATTTGGGTAGCATAACATTAAAACTTTAAATAGAATATAAGGCTATCAAAATAACAAGGTATTATAAGGTATTTTACATCTCCAAATCCCTTATAGGACCAAAAATAACATGGTGCCTAAATTCCTAACCAAGTTAATAAAACAACCACAAAAGTTATAATCTATAAAACCATTCAAACCCTTTAAAAATATTAAATAAATATTAGATCAAAAGGTTTAAAAATAAATTAAAAAATAATATGCTTGGGTGAAGTAAGGTAGTATACCTTGTATCCTCCACTTTAGACTAAGTAGAACTTCCTTCAACTAGGCCTTGCTATAAGGAAAACCGTGTCTAATTGAAGCTTCTTATTCCCTTCTAGCTCAATCTCTCCTTCAAAAAGTAAAAATAAAATAAATATGTTCCACAATCATTGATTTCACTTATTTAATATATAAATCACTTATGTTTTTAACCAATAGGAAGGTGACATGTGTCTCTTCTCATTTATTTTCCCTTTCTCCAAGAGTCTTATTATGCATTTTAATTTTCTTACTAAGCCCATACCCTCCTCTAACAGAACATGAGATAAAACATGTCTCTCTCATGTAAAATAAATTTATACTCCGTCCCATGTCATAAATAGTGACATAAGTTTTACTAAAAGTCTTATAACACTCCTAATATGATCCTAGTCTTACCTTTTGTTTAAAAGTCTCTAAATTCACCTTAATATATATATAAATTTCAATTTATACAACACTATAAATTTTTATTCATTTTTCCATTCAATTTTTTCAAAATTAAAATTCAATTTGACTCCATATTCAACCTTTAACTTCCTAGAATGTTCAATAACTCTTAAGGCATAGATAAAGGCTAGTGTGAATAGTACCAAATTGGCCAAAATTGCCAAAATTAAAAATAGCTAATATAATATAACTAGAGATTAAATTTAGTCAGATATTTCAAATAGTAAAATACACATCTAATGTATGTTTTTAAATGTATCAAAATTGCATTGATCTATGCAATGGTAATTTTGCACTGATGATTTTTTACATAAGATGTTTTATGGGAGCATTGGTTGTGCAAGATTTTATGCAAGTTCATTGCACAAGTTGTGATGGTTATGTAGTATTATATGTTACTTTGGTAGTTTCACAATGTCTTTAGTGTGATGTTATTATGTTAGAGATGTAAACTTTCATTTCACTCAGTGAAATTTTGAAGTGGTACAGAATGGTTGAGTTGTAATAAGGTGATGTAAGGAGTTGTGAAACATTCAAATCAATGGAATGTTATTTTAAATAATTCCATACCCTTTTCCAATTATATCTATCAGACTAAATAATTAATAGAAACATCTTTATGGTTCTATACATACACATGTTGAGGATTGTTATATATTGATCACATAACATAGTAGTTTATGAATGCAAACTCTTTTATTATGCATACATTATAATTGAAGTGCCTAATAAAGGCATGTTTATTCTAATAAAGTTAATTCAAATGAAAATGAATCATATTTGGTCAATCATATGTGTAACCAAGGTTTTTGAATTCTAAATACACACAGTAAAGTGTGTGTGTGTATTGTAATATACAATAAAGCATTGTATCAAGGTTGAATAACCTTGAAGGTTAATTTTATCATTATAACAAATTCTATTTTATATTATAATAAATAAAGTTACTATGTTGCGTATTTAATCTAAAATTATTTTCCTGGGTGAAATTTGAGTCTACATCTATTTGTAATCATATTTATCTATGTTAGATTTACATAATATAACTCTCATCTATGTTTGTTTATAATGAATAAGTATATTCCAAAAAATTGGTATAAAAGCCTTTTTATCTTTAAATAAGTTAGAGTAACTTGTATTAAATAGTTTCCTTGAAGTGTGAGTATTCATAGAATAATCTAGTACAAATAAATGAGTGAAAGCATAAAAATATAAATTGAGAAATTTAATGGTTATAATTTTGGGTTATGAAAACTCAAAATAGATGAAACATTGGTGGATAGATATCATTTTAATAGTATTACAGAATCAACACTCACTAGTATGAAACTAAAATAATGGGAAAAAATTTATAGGAATGAGAGAAGCTTTATCAAATTACATTATTGGGGTTTAGTGATATTTAATTTCTTGACTAAAAATATTTTGAAGATTTTGTGGGACAAGTTGGGAACATTTTTCTAGGCCAAGTCACTAGTCAAAAACCTTTTCCTACAAAATAAGTTGTACTCATTTTAAATGAGTTGTGGTGACTCAGTTGTATAGCACTTGAATGCCTTCAAAATTTTGATCAATTATTTTTTATGTGGGGATGTAAACATGAATGATTAATAAAGGTGTATCACATTGTTGTGCTCTTTTTTAGACTCATGGAATAAACTAGTGATGGAAATCATTAGTACCACATCGTAACTAAAATTATAATATGTGATCATAGCTCTATTTCCAAAGGATGATGTGAAAGTCTATATAAAGTTCCCATATGATTGATTCCATGTCCATGAAAGGCTAATCAAAATAAATAAGCAAGAATAATATTAAGGATAAGTTCTCAAAGTGTAGAGTAATTATTAATACTTTGATAGATTATTAAATAAGTGTTATAATTGTGGAAAGATAGGGCACTTTTAGAATAATTGTATAGTGAAAAATGTGAAAAATGGAAAACCACTAGATATTTCACAATCCTCATGTAATAAGTTATCTATTGATGTATGTGGATATGTATATATTATAGCTTCAAACTCACATGCATAAAATGATGCACAATTGATCCATTATGAAGCCTCATATCTTATAACTCCTATGATTAAGTGGTTCAATGAATGTGAAGAATATTATGGTCATGATTTATTTCTTTGAGATAACTCAAATTAAAATTTTATGGGTAGAAGAAGAATTATTCTAGATTTCAAAGATGAAAGGATCAAGAATATCCTAGTTTTTTCAACATTTGTGTCCTTGTAAGGAATATAATATTTATGAGTTTAATGATGCTAGTGTCCAAGACTCATTCAATATAGACAAGGAAAAATGATACATAAATATATGGTGTTATCAAGGGGCATGTCCATGGGTACTATATTCAGGATTGATGTGACTATTGTAAGCATTGTATATAACAATACTATTATTCCAAATCCCAAGGTTAAAGCATGGACTTTTAATTATTCACAATGGAGGAAAAAATGATCTAATATTAGAGTCAAAGTTTTATTGGCGAGAAATGTATCTTCATACTATGAACTAAGGTATGGTGAGAGGAATGAATATTTTTAACATATAATTTTACATCTACTAACATTTGGTTTTGTTAAGCATAGGATATACTAAGAGGGGGGGTGAATCATATCATATATCTTATAAACTTTCACTTAATCAAATTCCACTTAACCATACATTCAAGATATTCAATAAAACTAAAACAATAAAAAAAACCACACAATAGAGAGAGAGAGAGAGAGAGAGAGAGAGAGAGAGAGAGAGAGACCAATTTTTATGTGGAAATCCAATGTGGGAAAAATTGTGAAGAACAATCTCAAGTATATGAATGAGTACCAACTCAAATTACAAATTTCACAAGCACCAACACAAAAACTATTTATGAGCACCAACCCCTCTTATGTAAAACATAAAGATCTCTCAATGTTGCTTTCTCAATAAATGATATAAATATACTATATCTCTTTCTATTCTCTCTTATTTTATCAAAATAAAACAATTAAAAACTATGCACTCTTGCATATTAAAAATGGCTTCCCAATCCTCCTTTTATGACTTTCCAAATGACCTTTGTCATTCACCCTTTTTGACCCTTTACTCCTCATGAAAAATGGTGCCACATTTGCATGACCCTTCAAATCCTTTCATTTGAAAAGTCACATGGTGACCATTCATGATCAAATTTCTCCTTTCCCCTTTTTTCTTTATCTTAGTGACTTTTTGAATTCCTCAAGGTGACCTTTCATGAGAAAATGTGCCCTTCCTCTTTTGTCTTCACTCAATGACTCTTTGAATTCCTCAAGATGACCCTTCATGGGAAAATTTGTCCTTTCCCTCTTTCGGCATTACCTCATGACTCTTTGAATTGTTCATGGGCCCTCATTTGACTTTATGCAACCAAAAGTATATTTGTTAATATTAAATAAATATCAACATACTTGATCCAAAATATGAACATTAAAAACACCTTTAGACATTAAATGCTATAGGGCCTTTTTCACCAATAATGTTAGACCTTTGACATCAATGACAATATTTCTAACAGGTTTATGGTAATTAGATTAGATTTAAATCCCTAAAAATTTTGAATAGGTGAATGGAATCTTTTAGATTATCTATAGTGATGTGTTTGTATTGGTAGAGGTCCATCACTTAATAAGTCAATTTTATATGTGTTTTTAATATATTACTAATATTACAATACCTGGATATATACCATCCTAAATAAATACAAAGTTTTTTTAATAAATTTTAAGTAATTTAAAGCCCTTACGGAAAACCAAATGGAAAAGAGGATCAAATAATTATGCATGGACAATGGGGGTGAGTACCACTCTAAATATTTTGAATAATTGAATAGGTATAAAATTATTCAAAGGTTGAAGAAAACTCCATACATAACACATAAAAATGAAATTTTAAAGTGGATGAACAAGATACTAATGGAAAATATCCAATGTATGCTAAGTGGTGCACATTTAGATCATAAATTCTAGGTAGAATAATTGGCAAATGTTTGGTATCTTTTTAATAATCACCCACATCAAAAATAACTAAACTAAATCAAAAGGAAGCATGGACTAGTAAGAATTTGTGCTTGAATAACCTACATTTATTTATTTTCATTTCAAAGTTTATTCTCACATCCCAAATGATAAAATATTGAAACTTAATGTCAATTATACAAAGTGCATATTTATTAGGTATGGGGTTGGTGTCAAAGGGTAAAAGATATAAAATTATAAGATGAATACGATGGTTTATATCTAAAATTCATTATGTAAGGAGGTGTGAATGGTTCCTACATATAAAGGACAAAATAAGTAGATAAAAGAAGAAATATAAATTATTCAGGTTGATATACAATCATAAGAGTTAGAAGAGGAGGAGCCTACAACTCCAATGAGGAGATTGGATTACATGCACATAACACTTTAAATGTATATCCCACCATATATTTTTTTATGTCCTTTTTTTTATCAATAACTGATAGTAAATAACCCAAGATAGTGAAGGAGGCTCCTGGTTGCACAAAGATAAATTCTTGAAAGAAGAAATGGATTCTTTTGACAAGAATGAGACTTGGGATACAGTGAAATCACCTAATGGATGAAAATCATTAGGATGCAATTAGGTTTTAAAGAAGAACCAAAATGTGCAATGGAATATGGAGAATTATAATTATATCCTTATGTAAATTAATTCTCTCAGGTAGATGAAATCAACTTTAGTGATAATTTTTATCCTGTTGTAAAACTCAATTCAATTTATTTTATTTTATTTATTTCCTTTGCACATGATCTTAAGATATAAGAAATGGATGTTAGGATGCAATTTCTACATGAGGATCTTGAAGAATAGATCTATATGTCATGGATGGAAAAATTCAAAGTAAAAAGGAAAGAAGAAATGGTCTATAGGTTGAATAAGTACTTGTATGGCTTGAAACAATCACCCATAACATGGAATAATAATTTCAACAATTATGTGGTTAGATTGGGATTACATGAAATAAGGTTGATCTTTGTGTATATAAAAATAAAAATGGTGATAATTTTTCAATCATATTTCTCTACTTATATTACATTCTACTAATCAAAATGAAACATGCATAATCAAACACATAAAGTCTTAGTTGTCTATGCAATTTTTGTTATGCCCAAAAAAAATGTCCCAAACCCAAGTTGTTTGTTTTTTGTTGTTGTTGTTGTTGTTGTTGTTGTTGTTGTTGTTGTTGTTGTTGTTGTTGTTGTTGTTGTTGTTATTGTTATTATTATTATTATTATTATTATTATTATTATTATTATTATTATTATTATTATTATTATTATTATTATTATTATTATTATTATTATTGTTGTTGTTGTTGTTGTTGTTGTTGTTGTTGTTGTTGTTGTTGTTATTATTATTGTATAATTTTAATGATATTTAATTTTTTAAATGTTTTTTCAATATTTCAACATTACAACAAGAGTGTGACACATAAAATTATTCAATTATTTATTTTATTTTACTTTACTTCATAAAAAAGGTTTATCAATAAAATGGAATAAAAACATGTTTAGGTGAGAGTCAACCTTAATAGTGGTTTTTGAAATCCTTAATTTAATATCCTTATTAAGTGATAGGAACAATATAATTTCCTAGAAAGAAGGTTTATTTTAATTCTATTTTCATGATTTTTTTAGTTAAAGAAGACAACCTAAAGGTCATTTAATTTCAACAACACAAATGCAACTAAGACAATAATTAATTGTGATAGGGATAACACACCAAGGCATGCTAATGAATAATTTTCTACTACAACATAATGAAATCATTTCTCCCAAGGGTGTATAGAATAAAAAAAAATTACAATTCTAAAACCATCCCCAGGAAACTACCAATGCTACAAATAATCTAATAAAAAGGTTAACAGACTTTAAACATAGGTTGAACTACAAAATTTATTCAATAAAAGTTATTTAATTTCACACAATGAATAACAATGAGGAAACATTAACCTAGCCTATGACCTAAGCCTGAAGCCCCCACAACTTGGGTAGCTTACATATCTGCTCCTCAAAATCAAGGTCAAATGTAAATATTAATGAACTTGTGATGGGTGTCCTCTATAATACATCATAATAGAAAGGGGTTGGCACTCTAATCCAATAAGGAATGAACTAACACAACTCAAGTGAGATTTTATAATCTCTAGACACCAAACTCAAGATTAAATCACACACTCAACAATTATTTATCTCAAAACATCTTTCTAATTCAATGTGTGTGTGTTTACCCAAAATCACTATTGCACAAGAGAATAAATGGGGATCAAAATTAACTACCAAGGAACCCACGTTCCTTTTACCTAATAATATTATAAGCCTTATAAATCATTTCTTTACACTACTCATAGAATCTTCATCTCTTCAGAGTATTTTCTATCAAGGACCAAGGTCAATATGGAAGAACACAATATCACTTACCTGAGATACAATGAGTGTCACTACCCAATAACTAGCTATATTCACAACAAATATACATCCAAGAATACTAGAAAGTTAACAACTAGAAGGGTACAAACACATAAGAACACCCTAAAATTTATGCTAAGGATAAGCACTTTATAGGTTAGTTATTAATTCATGGGTTAAAATCACACTCTACAAGTCAACTATTAATTCCCACACTGGAAGAGTGTCATAAGGGTTAGTTACATGTACATGCACTCATTCCCTAGAATACTTACATATTTATAATCAACACATTCATATTTAGAATTAAGGTTAACTTTAGTTCACCTATTATCAAAATGAGTGTCAATTATAATGAGAAGGTATCTAATTTTTGTCATTCAATCATATGACTAAGCTAGCATAGTTACCCTTGTGGGTAACACTTAGGCCACTATTGGCCCAAGTGTATCCAAGCACTATGAAGAGTTTAAAAGAGGCATCTATACATATGGTAAAAGGATAGTTTAGACTTATAAATTTTAATCAAGGTGAATCAATTCTTACTCCTAACTCAACCTCTAACAAGATACCTTATCTAGACCTAATCATAAGGCAACTAAAGTCTTATATAAAAGGAAAGTGTTTAAGGTCCAAAAATCAAACTAAGATTTTAAAAATAAATCTTAGGCTAGATGAGTGTAAGATATACACATTCCAACTTATTTAGATAAAATACACTTGACAATTTACATCAACAATGCTAAACACACTAATCTCCAAGTTAATAAATTGTTTACAAAAACACCCTTATATTAATGTACAAATAAAGAGATAATTTTTTATAAGAATTAGAATGTATTTCACTAGATCTAAATCATTTTAAACAAGGTTGAGAAGAGTGCAAAAGTATTAAAAGATGTTTATTTGATAAAAGAAAGAAAGAGGTATCTATTTTAAATGATTAGGTTGAACAAATTTTTGATCGCAACACCTAGGGGTAAATTTAAAAATATAAATTTAAGTTGGGGTTTGGCCTTGTGGTCAAATATCTCATTTGTTAAATAAATATCACTCCTTATTTGGCATTATATAAATGTCATTCATAAGGGATTAAATAATATATATATTTTTTAAAAGCCTAGGTGAAAATTATTAATTTAAAAAAAAACAATGAATGAAGTGTATTCACCAGTTTGCTTATTGATTTAAATAGGCACAAGAGGAGACTAGGTGCTAACATAAAAGTAAAAATAAATAATTTAAAAGTTTCCCACTTGACACAAGTACTGGTGGGTCAAATACCCACCTTTGGATTAGATGGATCTACACCATTATATTTGGTTTTCCAAAGTGTCATAAATTTCCTTATGAAAATTCAAGTTTCTTGTTTTACCCTCATTTCTTTTATTTTCATTTTGCAGGTTGAAGAAGGATTTGGTAGGAACTCAATAAGAAAGATCCCCAAACAACTTTAGGATCCATTTTAGATACAAAATGTACATGCTTAATATTTAAATAAATATTCATAGATCTCCTTAAATCTCTTTAATTTAACTAATATTTTAAATATTTTCCCAAAAATAGATTCTTTTAATGTATATTTTTTATTTAATAGGATAAATAAAGATGATTTTACATGGATCCAACAACCTCAAAGTTTAACAGTATAGATCCATGATCAAAAAACAAGCCTATTAATAGATGTAGAACAAAAAAGGTCATCAATTTTTTTTAAAAAAAAAAATAGAAACTAATGGTAGATAAGGAAAACATATTAAATGATAGTACTAGGTAGAATGAGAAAGCTCCTCAAAGATAATCTTGACTTGAGTATCCTCCTATTCTGAATCCTAGTTAGGTTCTTTTTGCATTTATTTGGTCATTCTACCCATCGTGCATTTGGAAGGGCTTTCAGCTAAGCTCTATATGCTCTTCTTTTGGGTAGAAGTAAGGGTCCATTTGGGTTGAGGGATGGATTAGAGGTACTGAAGCTCTTCTAAAACCTCCACAATTTTATTATTATTATCCTACTTTGTGGCCTCCAACATCATAACCATGTCAATATCCTTTTTGAGTTTCATGGTTTCAGCTTTTAGGCAGTTCCAGTCTTTAATGAGGTTTGACATAACTATCCCTAAATTTTCCAAATTATTGAGGAAGACACCTAATTCCTTTTTGTGTTTCCCAATATAATTATCCAAAGTGAGATTTACACCACCCTTTAGGCTAGTTCCCTCCTTCCCCATAGTATCAAAATATTTGGGTTTTTTATTAGCAGAAATAGGGGATGGAGCTAATAGCCATTTGAGGGGATTCTTATCTAGGCTAGCTGGGGGGAAAGGATTAGAGGTGGGGGGTTCCTCTTCCTTGGGGTTTGGGTCTTATTCAATAAGGTCTTCAACCTAGATGCACACAAGTTCACCCTTTTGAAATAGAAGGAAAATTAAGCCATGATTAATAATGTCATTCTTGTTACTGACCTAATAGGCTAGGGTTGTGATTTTGAGTAATTTAAGGAGATAATAGGGTAAATTGATTATATAACAATATAAATGGTTGAGTAATAAGAAATTGTGTGATAATATCAAGTTAAACTTACCTTCTAGCATTAGTTACTTTGAAACTTGGAAGAAATCTATGGATAGCACTTGGGAAGCTTTTGCCTAGGATATACCTTCTTGTTTGTCTTCATAACCTCATCTGTTCTAAATAATTTTTGCATGATTTCAAACTTATGACTACTATCTTTGAACTCCTTCATCCCTTCACATGACATGCCCATCACCTCACCAATGTTCTCCTTAGACACAACAATTATCATTTCCTTCATTTTCACCACGTCTTTGCTTTAGGCAAGCCTAAAATCCCTAAACAATGCTTCATCATGGTTGGCTATACGTTGCATGTAGGAAGTTAGGCCACCCTTATAGAGATTCTTCCACACATTTTTAACCTTGGACCTCTGACCATGAAAATAGTTTGAGATGATCTCTATCACCCCTATAATCACCTTGTTAGATTTTTGCTCATTAAAGAGAATAATGCCCATTAACACATTACCAAGCATTTGATTTTTATAAAATTAAGCCCAATTTTTATTATCAATTATGTAATTATGGTATATGGTTTCAAAATCATTAATCAACTGGGGAAGTAATATATGCACACTTACCATTAATTCTTTTGTGAGGGCTCAATGAGCCATGTCACTATGATGTTTGCCTACTATCATTATTCAAAGTGTTTAAAAGTTGAGATGGAATTAGATTAGGATCCTCCCATGTGACCAAATTCTCTAACCCCATTCCAAAGTTAGTAAGGAAATTGTTGGTAAAGTTACCCTCCTAGTAGATGTAGATGATCAAAAACTCCATGAAGTAAGGGAAACGACCCCAAGGATCTTTAATGATTTCTTTGATAGTGTGTGAGGGGGTTAGTTTTCAATCTAGGGAATTAATAATATTTGAGAGAGAGAGAGAGAGAGAGAGAGAGAGAGAGAGATTCAACAAGTAAATTATATTCAATATATAGAAGATGAATAAGAAAAAAAAAAATTCTTTTTAAAACTACTTAATCCAATAATTTTAATAGGTGAGTTATGTATGCATGTATACAAGGTTAACTTCTTTTCATTATTTATTTCAAATGATTATTAATACAATGACTTGAGCATTTAAATAAGAATCCATTTTCCATTTAACTAAAGTAAAAAATAACTAATAATGGAAAGGATATAAAAAGTATATGTGTTTCTCCTATCAAACTATTTCAAACAAAAGGAATCATTTTGACCCTTATGAAATATGATTTGAGAGAAGAGAGAGGAGAGAGAGAAGGATATAGATAAAGAGAGAGAGAGAGAGAGAGAGATTATGTTTTTCAAACAAGAACTCTAATTTTCATTTCAACAAAAAATAAATGAAAGATGATTATCTAAAGTAACTAAGCAACTAAGATAACCCTTCCAAAAATAAATAACACTAGAGGGATGAAAATAATAAGAGGCCTACCTCTTATCCACCACTTGTTCAGCATATCCCAAGCTCCTCATTTAACAAGCTCCTCCATGGTTAGCCAATAACCAAAATGAGCCATTGGTTGGAGGTTAAAAATAATTTTCTTCATTAAAACTCCACCAATCACATTAATGGATGGAATTACAAGGGTATTTTCTTTTCATACAAGACCCATACCTCTTCTTATAAGAAACATGTGGGTCTACTTGGGCAAGTAGACCCACTTCTTTACATAATAATAATATATTTTTTACATTGTCTAATGAGATGTATAAGGGTTGGTTAAGTGGGTTGATTTTACCCAACCCTCACCCATGTCCTAATATTATAGGGAATTTATAAGCCGTATGTGGTCATTTGAGTTGACTTAGTGGTTTCAGTGGTTGGTGGTGGTCATTTGTGTTGGTTTAATGGTTCTTGAAGACTGGTCCACTTGATTGTACCCTAAATTTGGTTTGTATCTCTAGTCAAAATAAATCCAAGTAGAGGTCTCATCAACCCTAATATCTATCTCAAAAAAAATTACATTCCCACATGGACCACTTAAAAATCAGTTAATTCTCTTAAAACATTACCTACACACTCCAACTAGTGGGACAAACCTACCAAACCTAGGCTATGGTCCTAGTGTTTTAGGTTTCCTAGAAATCCTACTTGATAGGGTTCATAGAATTTTTAGGATGCATTTGAACATTTTTTATTTCCACTTTTAAAATATTGAAAAAATTAGGCACATAAAATATATGATTAAGAGGTTACAGTTTAAATTTAATTAATCCTTCTTAGTTTAAGAACAAAATTATATCCATTATCACATGGAGGGAACAAAATTTTAATTTCTACATAATTAAGGTTTGTTGCACATGGAAAACACCTTGAATTCACAAGAGAAAAGTGGCTTCATATGAAAGGTATTATGTTTTGACACAAAATATCTTGATGCTACAATATTCATGTTGTGCATGGAAATCAAATGGGATTATGCAAACATGAAACTATAAATATACCAAATAAATTATGTTGAAATGTTATTGGAAATGTTTAAGAATAAAGATTTTAAACATGTGTGAACACATTTTAAGTGTTTCAAATAATATCAACCATGAAATTTCCTAAGCCACAAGAGGAGTTGGAAGGCATGAATCAAATTCTTTATGCAAGTGTGGTGGGAAGCCTGATTCATGTAATGGTAATTACAATACTTAAAATTATAAAATCAATGGAAGTATTTAACATATTTATGTCTAATCAGGGTAAAGATCATTGGGTGTTAGTAAAGAGTATCTTCAACATATTTGTGGAACATTTGACTATATAATTTACTATCAAGGGTCACTTGGTGAAAATAAATATTTAGATATATAAGGTTTTGTGGATTTTGATTAGGCTAGATATCTTGATTGTAATAGGTATATAAGTATATATGTTTTAAAATTATTTGGTAGAGTTGTAAGTTATATGATCAAATGACAAGGTATTTCAATAACTATCACCAAAGCTAAATATATCCTAGCCACTCATGCAAGTAAGGAATCAATGTGGATTCAAAGTTTGTGTTCTATGCAAGTAGTGACATAGTGTTGGAAAAGGTCTTCATTATAAAAAATTAAGCTACCTTAATCAAATTTTACATTGTCACCATGACAATGGCATGATGGTAGGATGAGGTAGGTAGTCCAATAATTAATTCAATGGATATTGTGTCCCACTTCCATTTCAAAATCTCATGGGGGTATATCAACCATGTGAGATATTGATTCTCAACTTTAACCATTTGATACTCAAGGAATCAAGATAAAAATTATTCAATGTCATGCTAAAAACTTTTCCATTGATATAATCGTCTCAACTCTACATATATTTATTCACTCAAATGTGTGCCTAGTAAGAGGCTCAATGAGTCTTTGAAAACATCAATCTATGCACATCACCTGATGTGGGCACATAAATACACCACTTTTGATGTAAAAGACCATTTACCTCAATTTTAAAACCCATATAATTTCCATGTTGGGAAATTTATGACTTTAACATATGTCTAACTTATTTCTTAAAATTTATCTATAAACTAGGTGGATATTCTATGCTAGGATTCACAAACATGATTTTTACAACTCCTAGATAAAACTAATGATTAGAAGATGCTTATTCTAGGCTATTTTCTATTCTAAAATAGTGATAAACAAGATTTATAAATGAAATTTATAATATATTACACATAAGCATTAAGCATAAGAATTAAAAAATCCCAAAATGAACACAAGTGTTATCCTTGAGAAACTCAATGTGGTAAAAACTCTAAAGGGTGAGGCAATTTCACTCCCCTTCCACTATGTAATTGAATACATTTTCAAGGTACTACCAAAAATGGACTTCATGGACAAAAAATTCTCTACGACTCTATCCAAAACTTGCACACAAGACTACTCTGCACTTATCAAACACTTCTCATAACTCCAACACAATTGAACTAATGATAGACAATAAGGAAATAATGAGAAAACAAAAGCAAAGATTCAAACTTATAACTTGAAGTGTTAATCCAATTTTAAGACTTCTCATTAAAAAAAATAATGTCTTGTGACTCACACAAAATTTATATTTATGCTCTATTAACTTTGGAGTTTACAAAGAAGTTAAAATGGACCATCTTTGAGTATTGGAAATGTTTTCAAATGTCCCCATTCTTGTGCTTGGTCTCATGGAAAAATTGTTGGTGTATGCAAACTGACAGTTTTATAAGTATTGGGTAGTTACGTAACCATTGGGGTGATTACATAATTTCCACCTATAAACATCATTGGTTACACAACCGCTTTAAATTATGTTTAGTACTTGATTATTTACATATTTATTGTGTTAATTATTGAAAATACATGAATTTATAAATAAATTTGAGGCCATTTACGACCTCCAACATAGAAAAAATAAAAATAAAACTATGGATCCAAAACTAATTTTGAAAAAAGTTATAGAATCATGGTGGATTCCACTATGCATTAAAATTAATTTTGGAGATTTACATAAGTTTTGAATATATTAAAAAATATGGAAATTAAATTATTTATTTAGAGCCTAAGGGGTTGAAAACCATTTTAAGTACGTAAAACTAAAATTGAATATTTTTATTTGTACCATTCTATTTTAACTAGAAATATAAAATATTAGAAATCATCTTTCAAATTCAATTGTTCCACTAAATTTACAAATTTTATATATTTAACATTAATCTCTTTTCAATAAAGGTATAAAAATGAGTGTCACACTAATTTATAAGATTACTAAATTGCATGTATATTTGTCTTTATTAACACTTATTAACTAAATTGAATGCATTTGTATGTGTTGGTGCATTTATTTTCTTTATTGTATTTACTTGTATTTATTATTTATTATTTTGGTGCACTAATTACTTATTGTAATTAGTTTATTATGTTTATTAATAATTGATACCAGATAGGATAAGATTGCTTAGCTAGTAGTTAACTTAGACACTTATCTTGTTATAGTGGAGTTCCACTCCACTATTCAGGGTAAGATAGGATAAGATTGTTTAACTAATAGTAAACTTGTGTTGATCATTTACACAAGTTGGACACCTATCTTGTTAGTATGGAGTTGCACTCCATTATTCATGTAGACATATATCAATTGAACTACATGTGTTGTGTGAGTTCTCTGATCTTTATCATGCACACCTTGCTCTATATAAGCAATGTCTATTTATGTATTCCATATCAGATTAATATTGAATTATCAGATTAATTCATCATATTTGAGTTGTTTATTTATTTTTGTTATTATCTCATATATACAATTATTGTTTATTACTATAACTATTTTATATCTTATTTATGCTTTCTATTGGATTCATTAGATCTTGTAGCTAATTCTAACATGGTACCAGAGCTATCTTGAATCTATAAATTGCTAAATATTTAAGAGAAAAATATCTAGATATAGGAATAACTTTTTGATTTTGTATACAGATACAAATTGAAGCTTTATGGAGAATTTTTGAGCTCAACATTGAGTTTAGAGTGCTTGAGATAGTCAAAATTATCTACAATTTTGTCCAAATTGGTCATAAGAGGCAAAATTGGCAAGGGTTTAATCCAAAAGCACCATGCCCAAATATAGTGGGTACCTAAAAATCAAAGTGTTTTTGAGTAAAATAGACCTCATGGTTGCATTCATAAGATGTCAAAACCTATAGATCCATATAAAATTTGTCTAATTTGGACACAGTCACTCCAGAAGACAATTTTTTTTTTGCTCCCAGGTATGGTCGTATGGACCGTACGGACTATGCGGACCAAAAAAAAATTGGCAGGCCTCATGGATTAGCAGGGAGATTTGAAAGAGCAACTTTGGAATCCCACCATTTAAACATTGGGAGGTATTTTTGAGTGAATTTTTTTTGAAATAGCTTAAAATTTCATGCTCTTTGTTACTGTACTTTCAATTTTTTCTAGTTTTTATATATCAGCTCTTGCCTATCCTTGTTTTTACAACTTTAGAGGCTCATAAATTTCTTATATGACCTCAAATTGAGGTCCCATTTTTTTTAAAGTTAATATTTTTTCAAGCACAACACATTGGTGTAAAAAAAATTATAATAAAGTGCATATTTTTGTACATTTAGACTAGAGGGCCTAAATGAGCTTTTTGTAAACTGGAAATATTATAATCCAGCCTTGTAATTGCAATTAATTATAAAGTGCCAAAAATAATTTTTGGGTGGGATAAGACTATTTAATTCAGGGGGGTTTTGTGGTGTGTTATATACTTTGATTTTTGCTTTGTGACAGTTTATTTTTTATTGCATCATGGGAAATCCTAAGTTCTCACTATTAACAACATACAACTATAATACATAGAAATAAAATTCTTAAAATTCATTAATGATGCTAGGATATATGCCTTACATATCAACTCTTCTTAATCCACCTATTGATGCAAAAGAGGTACAACACTTTCTCTTTGAAACTACTAAAGTAATTGGATGCATTCCGTCTTACAAGTCTTTAGATTTGAATTTCCATCTTGACAAATGTACAACTCCAAAAGAGGCTTGGGATAAATTAGCATCATTGTTTTTTAAAATAGATGAGGTTTTTGGTTACCAAATTGACAATGAAATCATTAGTTTCGATCCTGAAAATTATGCTACAATACAAGACTACATCACTAAAGTCATATATCTTAGAGCACAACTTTCTAAATGTAAAATTGATAAAAAAAGATATTCAATTGATTTTAGTGCCTTACACAAATTAGGTCCTAAATATTCATTCTTTGTCTTTAGCTTTCAAACTCATCATCTCACATTGGGCACATCTTATCAAATGCCCACCTTTGAGGTATTCTCTGAGATTCTAATGGTTGAATAAGAAAATTTAATAGTTATGGGTCTAATCAAGTCATCCAAATCTCAAGCTCTAGTTGCAAGTCAACCTCAGCATAAGCAAGTTTCAACATAAGTATCAAATTTAGGTTTAAGTAAAAATAAGTAGAATAATCAAAATAAGTCATAAAAAGATAAGAATAAAGGGTAACAATATTCCTCACAAGGAGATTATAAATCTACTAATAAGAAAGGGGATTCACAAAAAAGGACTGCCACTCCTTGCCCTTATTGAAAAAAGGGGTTTCATAATGAACAAGATTGTTGGGAGAAAGAGATTGATGAACTTAAGGGTCTACTCAAAAAGAATAACATCAATCAATCCTTTTCAAAGGATTCTTCCACTGCTTCAAATTTAATAAAAGGGAAAGCTATAGCACTAGTTACACTGGCAAATTCTCCCAAGTCATGGGTCATTGACTCAGATGCTTCACACCATATGGGTTTTGATCAAGAATAATTTTTTAGATTAGAACCAAGTTCTTTATCTCATATTCTTATAGGTGATGATTCTAAGGTAGATGTTATAAGAAAAGGTAAGTTGATGTTGATAGTGGTGTATTTGAGGATGTCCTCTATGTGCTAGAGTTATCAACTAACCTTATTTCTATCTATCAAATTAGTCACTTTGATACTGGTAGAAAAGTTGAGTTCACACCTGATTCTGTATCAATTAAAAAATTAGAGGATAATGTTGTAGTTGCAGTGAGAAAAGTCAACAATAATACTCAACTTTATTCATTCTCCCACTTTGTGCCTCAGTCTTCCTCTACATCTTTTCTATCACACACTGATTTATTGAGAAAGTTATGGTATGAGAGGTTTGGTCATCTGAACTACCACTATTTACAGTAGATTAGTTATCATGAGATGGTTACAAGACTTCCATAGATTTAGTTTTCATGGGGTCTTTGTCATGGTTGTGCCTTAGGAAAACATCTAGAGGATAAGTTTGATAAAGGGAAGGCTTGGAGGGCTACACAAGTCCTTGAACTTGTTCATAGTGATTTAGTGGTTCCATTACCTACTTTGTCTTTTAGTAAAACCCACTATCTTCTCACATTTATTGATGACTATTCTAGATATACTTGGGTTTATTTTTTGAAACTCAAGAGTGAAGTATTTGATAGATTTATAGAGTTTAAAGCTCTATCAGAGAAACAATCTGGGAAGTATGTCAATATTCTCTGCATAGATAATGGGAGGGAATATGTGAACAATAAGTTTGAACAATTCTGTGCTCTTAAAGGAATTCATCTTCAGCATTCAGTTTCATACACACCTCAGCAGAATGGTGTAGCAGAGAGAAAAATTTATTAAAAGAGATGGAAAGTTGTATGATTCATGCAAAATCATTAGTACCTGAGTACTGGGCAAAATCAATTAAGTATGTTGTATATATATAAAATAGAGTTCCTCATAAAGATTTAAAGGGGATAACATCTCTTGAAGTTTGGTTTAATAGGAAGCTAGATGTGCATCATTTTAGAGTCTTTGGTAGTCCATCATGGGCTCACATACCTTCAGATAAGCATCATGATTAATAACAATAAATCCAAACTTGCATATTTGTGGGATATCTTGATGGTGTTAAGGGATATCAACTCATTGATCTAGATTCAAATGAGCTTATTATAGTAAGAAGTATTTACTTTGAATAAAGTATTTTAGACTTGTCTTCTAACATTTCTCATTCTTCTTCCTTAAAAGAATCAGATATCAGTGATGATGATACTCTTGATTTATCTACTCATAAGGATGATGAGGTATTACCTCCTCAATAGGGTTTAGTAGGTCATGTTCCTACTCCTCCAGATCCTTGTCTATTGATGCCTTTGTGGTTAGATATAATTTGGTAGATGTAGACCCTCTTGTTAGGGATTTATTAGATAAAAGAATAACATGATCACAGCATGATCTTTCACATTCCTACATTACCACAATTTTTAATCCATAGTCTTCAAGAAGCCATAGGTATAGTTGGGTGGGATTCAAAAATGGAAGAAGAGTATGACTCATTGATTAGGAACAAAACTTTGGATCTTGTTCCTCTTACTAAGGGAAAAAAATTAGTATGATGTAGGTGAAAATATCATACTAAGTTTGTAGTGGATGGAAATATTGATAAGTATAAATCACACTTAGTGGCTAAAGGTTTTTCCCAAGTAAAAGGCATTGACTATACAAAAAAAATTGTGCCTATTGTTAAGATGAATTCTATGCACTTGATACTAGCTATTGGTGCAGCTCATGGTTGGGATGTACATTAGATGGATGTGAAGAGCACATTTCTTCATGGGGATATTCATGAGGAGATTTATATGGAGCAGCCACAAGGGTTCATTCAGGATTCTTCACTAGTATACTACTTTAAGAAGTCTCTCTATGGTCTAAATAAGACCTTAGGGTTTGGTATTCTAAGATGGACACATTTCTTCTCTCAATTGGGTTCTTAAGATGTCACTTAGATCTAAATGTCTACATTTTATGGTAGGAGGATTCACTATCATACTTGATGCTCTATGTTGATGATCTCATTATTACAGGGAGCACAACATCCATCATCAACAGTGTTAAGACTACACTTCATGATAGGTTTTCTATGATAGACATGAGATTATTACATTATTTTATTGGGATTCAGATAGCATAGTCTTCTTCCAGGATTACACTTTCATATCCCAAGTATGCCATGAACTTGTTAGCTCAATTTTACATGGCTGATTGTAAGCCTGCACTGACTCCTTTATTATATATATTTAGACTTGAGGTTCATTATTCCACTCCCTTGGTTGATGCCACATTATATCACCATCTTGTAGGTAGCCTCATCTATCTAACTCATACATGACCTAACATTTCATATGTAGTTGGCATGGTTTCATGCTTTATGAAGACACCACATTAGATTCATTGGAGAGCCACCAAGCACATTTTGAGCTACATTCAAGGAACTATTAGATACAAGATTCACTATATAGTAGGTATAGGTTTAGACTTGATAGGATACATAGATTCTGATTGGGATGGTGATTATGATGATTGTAACTCCACTTCTGGTTACAACTTTCACTTTGGATCTGACCTCATTTGTTGGTAGAGTAAGAAATAAAATGATATTTCTCTTTCATCTATAGAGGTTGAGTATCATGGTGTTATTAATGCCACTATTGAGGCTATTTAGCTTTAGAATATTCTCACTAACCTTGGTGTTCCATTTTAGAAGCCATTAGTCATCTACTCTGACAACTAGAGCACTATCCAGATCTTGAAGAATCTAGTTCATCATCAGAGAACTAAACACGTAGAGGTCCATATACACTTTATCAGGGAGCTGATTTAGGTAGAGATCATTGATCTTCAATATTGTCTTATAGAGGAGTAGATTGTAGATATTTTCACCAAACCTTTCACTAAGAGCAAGTATCTTCACTTGTGATCTCTTTTATGGGTGCGGGACATTAGTTCTTCAAGGGACATTAGTTCTTTAGGGGAGGTCTCCTAAACCTTCATTTTAAGGAAGAGTTTTTTCCTTCAGGTTTTCTCCTTTCCTAATCTATTTGTACAGAGTACCTAATATGGCTACACATTTCCAAGACTCTTATCTACATAGCTTTACATAAGCTTCACTTATGGGGGGTGTTGGTGCATTTATTTGATTTATTATATTTACTTGTATTTATTATTTAATATTTTGGTGCACTAATTGCTTATTGTAATTAGTTTATTATGTTTATTAATAATTTTCACTAAATAGGATAAGTTTGCTTAACTAGTAGTTAACTTAGACACTTATCTTGTTACAGTAGAGTTCCACTCCACTATTCATGGTAAGATAGGATAAGATTGTTTAACTAATAGTCAACTTGTGTTGATCATTTACACAAGTTGGACACCTATCTTGTTAGTGTGGAGTTGCACTCCACTATTCATATAGACAAATATCAGTTGAACTACACGTGTTGCGTGAGTTCCTTGATATTTATCATGCACACCTTGATCTATATAATCAATGGCTATTTATGTATTCTATATCAAATTAATATTGAATTATTAGATTAATTCATCATATTTGAGTTTATTCATTTCTATTATTATCTCAGATATATAGTTATTGTTTATTACTATTACTATTTTATCTCTTATTTATGATTTCTATTAAATTCATTAGATCCTGTATCTAATTATAATAGTATGGATCCTAATATCTAATCAATAATTACATAAAAATAACAAGATGAATATAAGAATTAGTCTGCAAGCTCCATGCTCCCAAGTAACATGTAACCCCAAACAAAGGAATGGATAACCTCCCAACCTTAATATCATTATTAGGGGCATGCCTTAGGAATTCAAAAAAATAAGGACTCTGAAATCAAAGCATAGGTAATACCAACAAGTTTAATTTGAATTATAGTGTGGGTAAGTGAAGGTGGGAAAACATTTTTAGTTGGCTCAACTTGGAAATATTCTCTATAATTTAAGGGTTCCTACTACCACCTAACAATAAACTATGAAACTAATTTGATAAGAAACATAATAATAATCACTTTAAACATAAATTTGAAATAAGAGAATGTAATATCTTTAAAAAACTCATAAGTCACCAAATGGACAAGAATTCCTACTCTCCTCCCAATGGGTTGGGAGAAGGAAGACTTTGGGATTTCTTCCCTTTTCCAAAACTTTCTCTCATTTACATATGAGGAATTTGAAAATTATTGGTATTCCTATTTTCAAATCCCATAAAAATGAGTCATGTATGATGACTTTTTAAGCTTTTTCTCATGCCCAAAACCTACACAAATAAGTCACATAACATACCTATGAGAAAATCCAATTTTTACAACATAACATTAAAGTTTAAATTAATTAAAAGGATGTCAAAAAAATAAGGTATCATGAGGTATTATGTATCTCCAAAACCATTAGATATCCAAAAATAACATGGTAGCCAAATACCTAACCAAGGCAATCAAATAACCATAATGGGGAAAGCCATAATGCCATTCAAACCCTTAGAAAATGTTAATCAATAAGATAATAAGAATTTTAAAATAAATAACAAAATCATATGCTTGAATGTAGTAAGGTAGTATACCTTTGATCCTCCACTTGATAATAAGAAAAAATTCCTTTAACCAAGACTTGATATAAGGAAAACCTTCTCTACTTCATTCTATTTCTCCCCTTTTAGCTCAAGCTCTCCTAGAAAATTTAAAATAATATAAAAATATTCCCACAAGGATGTCTTCCCATTATCTTATAAGTAAATCAATTATCTCCCTAATGAAAATTATCTCTTCACATTACTTTTCCCTTTCTCAAAAAGTCTTCTTATGCATTTACTTCCCTTACTAAGCCCATACCCCCTTCTTATAAATCATGGGGGAAAGCATGTCTCTCTCATCCTCAATGAATTTATCCTCCTTACCATACCATAAATTATGATGTAGGCTATCTTAAAATTATTATACTACTCCTAAAATAATCGTAGTCCTACCTTCTCACCAAAAATCTATAAAATCACCTCAAACTATCTAAATTTTACTATATGCCTTCCTCTAAAATTTGCTTTCTTATTCCATTCGATTTTTGTAAGTGTAAAACTCAAGTTGATCCTTATTCCTCCTTTCTATTTATAAAAGATTAAATAACTCCTAAGGCATGGGTAAAGGGGATGTGAATTAGGTTGGAAAAAAATCCAAGATTCAAAACTAACTAATTGTAGACACAATTTTGGTATTAGACACTTAGTAATATCAATTTTAACCTATTTTTCACATACGTGAATTGTGTGTATATATATGACTCTTGCACTCTTTTCCATATCCATTTTCCTATATATTTACTTAATTAAATCAATTTGTTACCATTTATACTTAATATATTTGTAGTTTAAGCCATAATGCTCTAATATATGGAGTAGACTATAGCCATGCTCTAGATCATTATTTCTTCCTTCCTGGATAATGTTGGCAACAATTGGATGCTATTAGTTACTATAAGTGACCACCTTCACTAGTAGTGTCCAGTATCTTCTAATGTTTATTTTTAAATACAAACCCCACCCTTGGGTCAACCTACACATTTTGCATGTCAATAATGGAGATAATTTACTCAAAGAATAATCTATAAATAAAATAAAACCCTATGGTATTTTCTTATTTTATTACCTTCTCAATGAATCCCCCCCTTGGTGTTTCCAATAATTATACATTATTCATGTCAAAACTTATCCACCCTTGTATTTCTTATAGTATTATTAATAATTTTAAAGTGGTCTTGAACCAATAATCTACTAATAATGTCTAAGGTTCATTTATTTCCTTAAGTTTTCTATTTTTTACTTTATCTACTAAATAAGTTTATTAGTGTGTAATCTTGAAGCTTTCTTTACGTTTTCTAATCTTAAAATCTAGGGCCATGATAGATTTGTTAAAGTTACACAAAATTACTCATACTATGGTCAACATAATTCATCCTTAACTTAATCAACAGTAGTTTTTGTTCTCTTTACCTCTTGATGAAAAACTATTTTATCTTTATTTATCACCAATATTCAATTTCTCTTATTTTTAGCTTCCATAACTCTAAGGGATTATTCTCCCTAGACATTAGTTATCTTAGACTTTGGCTTAGACACAAAATGTTGACATCAAATTTGTTCTAAGTCATGACTCAATAGTTTGAATATCTCAGTTAGTGTTGATATCATAGGATAAACATCTTTGTTATATTAATATATCATGCATCCTAAATTAAGCATAAATTAATAGAACACTAATAATGCATAGCATAGATAATGACACGTAACTCAATTTATATTAATTCATAAGCATTGAATACAAGTGCATACATCTATATATAATTTTGTGTCAAGACATTAAGATATTAACACTTCAATTCACTACTAAAACTAAATACAATATTACACTTTAAATGTCAAAAGACATCTTTTCTTCATGAGTATTCTTTTATGTTCTATTATGTGGGATGTCATGAAGCACTAGCAATGTCGTAAAGGATGTTTATAGATATTTGATGTCATGATATGAATAAATTCATATTTGGTTTACCTTTTATGTTAAATACTTTAATTAATAATATCATCAACACATCAAATGATACATTTTAGTCATTTTCTCTCATTCATTTTTTTTACAATATTTTATTTTCAACACACAAATATACGGAATGAAGATTTGGGACTAGATCCTCACTATCGCATTTGTATCCATTATGTATGATTATTTTCCCTTAATCAAAAATATCATAGATGATCTCCTCTACCATTATAAATTTTCTTTGGTGTTAGTTGATTTGGAACTATCAATTTTTTGTATAAAAAACTTCCCCCAATAATTTTGACATGCCCATTCCAAATCGGATGTCAAAATCACAAGAAAATTCATATATTAAAAGTTTATAATTTTAATTTAACATTAAAATATGCACATGCTTGCTTTATTCAAACAAACTATATACCTCATCTTAACAAACACTAAATTTGACATAGTTACTTGTTATAGACCAAATATCTAAATAGACCCAAAATTAGAACTATATGAAATAAAACACTAAAACTAAAAAATTGTTGTATTAAAAACTTAATATATCACATACCTATCCCAAAAAATATAATTTAATAAACTATATATAATAAATAAAACATTTAAACTCATGAATCTAATCACTAGACTAGACAATAAGCAACACATACACTATCTATTTTCAAAACTTGTAAAGTTAATAAATGAAAGACTTAATTAATAAAGAAAAGTCTTATTGATAAAAATAAATATTATAAACCTATATATTTTTATTGATATCACATTACCTAAATAAAAAAATGAAACAAATGAAAAAATATTTTAAGCCTAATGTCTAATAGACTTTTATGTTGAATGCACATGAGCGATGGTACAAATGTAGACTGCTCGATAGATAATTATAAACACATGAAATATATCAGATATATACTTGCATGACATGTATTGGAAT
Organism: Torreya grandis; assembly: GCA_037957365.1. Taxonomy (NCBI): domain Eukaryota; kingdom Viridiplantae; phylum Streptophyta; class Pinopsida; order Cupressales; family Taxaceae; genus Torreya; species Torreya grandis. The sequence continues at coordinate 3,752,934 of JARHVA010000162.1, read as the reverse complement.
GGTGATAACACATGAATCATAACTAGCACAAATTTTAGGGCCTAAATTTAATGATTAACCCTATGTAAAACTACACGTGTGATAAAAGATTTGTTATCCCACGCAAAGGACTTAACATGTATGTGATAAGCACACACATTTAATAAACCAATAAAGATCACATGGATGTGATTCATATGAAAATATATTTTCTCATGGAATCAAAAGTATACAAATGCATTAAAAACTTCAAGAATGGATTGAATATGTGGATGAACATGTCGATATAATCAATCAACAAACAATGTTAAAGTAGCTTATGGATGCTTGGAGATATACATAAAATGGACACTATTAATTTCCATACCTGATGATGATGTATATTAAATTTCACATGGGATTGTATAAATATCATGCATATATAAATCAAAGTCACATATAGACTTCACACATAGGTAGGACAAGACATGTGCACATGGGGATGTTGGTAGTAATTGTGGGGTTATAGAGAAGAACCATATACCAGATAAGGCATCCATATTGATGGATATTAAATACTTTAAAAATATAAATCAATCAAAATCTATGTTTATAATAGTTTCAACTATGAAAGAGATTCATGGTTTTGGGACAATAACTAATAATAGGTTACCCCTACAAATAATTCATTCTCCCATCACAAGTCAAGATTCCATGACTTTCATAGGCTTGATATGAATGGTGATCTAATAATAAATTTTATTATGGTCTAAGTTTCATATAATCAACTTCATTAATTTTTTACAACACAAAGATGATTATTATTATTATTATTATTATTATTATTATTATTATTATTATTATTATTATTATTATTATTATTATTATTATTATTATTATTATTATCAAATCCTACAATGGTGTAATTAATCATATAACTAAATCCATATAAACTTTAAATAATACCTATTTGTGTGTGTTTTTAAAACAACACACACAAACCATATTATTTTCTCACATAAATAATGATCATACTAAACTCAAATATCCAAGATTGCCTTTGGGAAATGGATCCATGTATTTTTTTTCCAAGTTCACATGGATTCTTTCCATCTTTAAAATAAACTTGTGGTAAATTAATAACCATGTGATGCTTGTTATTATATTATAATGAACAATAGTTGGCATGATAAAAATGTTCATTCTAAAGTTTATTCAAGTCATTATCATGTGCAATCTTTACTTGTGAAGGTTGAGTGATCTCAAAGTTTTCAAATTTGTACAATCATGATATGGACATTTTATCTTATTGTGTCTTTCCCCACAACATGTTACACACCAAATATTGAGTTTTGTTGTTGAATTTTATTGGTGAAATGATTCTTGTTTTTGGTTTCATCTATATTTCCTACCTCAATATTAACTGCACCAATTCTTATTCCATTTTTTCAAATTTTGTTTTCATAATTATGTTCTTTTCTCTCCTCCAAGTTTAGGGTTATAATGGTTTTGCTATTTCTAGGGTTTCAACAAATGAATAAAATTATTTCCCATTAGTTATTATATTAAATGTGGTAATAATCTTGATACAAACCATTTAATTCTTTTCTTTTCTATTAAAGGTTTTATTAATTTCCTCACTACCTCTTTAAATATTTTGTCAAACTCTTTCATTGTTTCCTTCTCTCCTTGAATTAATTTCCTCATTTTCCTTACACTTTTGTAGGAGTCTCATGATAATAAAAATCAATTTTGAATGTGTATTTTATCTTATCTCATGTTTTTTTATGGTTAGGACTAATTTTCATATACCACTCAAGTATTTTATCTTTCAATGTGCCCACAAAATCAAACAGTTTGACTTGGTTACATGTTATGTTATAGATCCTCCAATATGCATCCAATGCAAAAAGGTGTGTTGTAGTGTCTTTTGTGTATTTTCCAAAAATGGGTAACTTAGTTTCTTGTTCCATTTTTAATTGGTTGAAACTTGTCTTCCCACTTTTTGGTTTAGTGTTACTACTCTTTTGTATTGGTGTTTGTTTGTTTTTTCCTTTCTTCTTCTTTTCTTTCTCTTGGTGGTTTTATCATTTTCATAAAACTTTATTTCTAATCTTATATCATATAAACTATAATTCAAAGTAAATTATTCTTAATTATTTTTTAAAATATCTAACTAATCCTCTTCCCAGGTTATCAATATTTATTTTTCTATATTTCTCCTTTAATTCTTCTCCAATATGTATACCTTCTTCATGTGGTGTTTCTTTAAATTTTTAAATCAGCATGAGGACAATAGTCATTCAAGGGTTTAATCTCCTCAAATAATATTTTCCAGCCAAGATGGGACATGTCTCGTCACATCTCATTTTCATCTTCCTCATTATCATTTTTTGTTATTTTTAATTAATCTATCCTCATCATATTTTTCTCTATTCTCTACTCCTATTTTGTTATCTTCTTTTTCTCACCATGTATCCCAATGATGTGTTTTTATTTCTTCTTCTGTTATCTTTTTAACTATTTTTTTAAATTTACCTCTCCCTTTATACTATTTATTCCTTCTCATTCCATTCCTTCTTCCTTATATTTCCTCACATTGTTTTCTTCTTCACTAGTTTATACATTTTATACTTTATTTTCTCTTGTCCAACTAAGTCTTCTTATATTTGGCAAAGGTCCTCTTTAGCCTTCTCTTTATAAATATTCCTCCATGCACCTTTTATCTATCATATTTATATTACAATCTATTTATTTTATCGATACATTTATCTTATCTAATAAATTCATTTATTTAGTATATGTTTCTTCCATCTATTTCCAATGCTCCTTCCATCCTTATTGTTGATTTTGGTGTTATCAAAGTTAGTTCTAAATCTACTATGTATTTTCCTTTTGGTTCAATTTATTTTCCTTTCTTTATATGGAACTTTTCTCAATGTTGCATTTGAATTTTCTCATTAAACTTGATTGTTTCATCCCTTATCCTTTTCTAACCTTTATTTCTCCATTTTCTCCTCGTAGTGCTTATTTTCTTTAATAACCTCATTTGATCCTCTATTTTTACCATTTACACTTATTTTATATTTCCTAATTCTATTTTTACTCTTAATGCTTTCTTCTCTTCACTCTCCCATTTTATTTCTCTTTCTTTCTTACACTCTTCATTTCTTTATTATCTCTTTCTCTCTACTTTTTCTAAACTCTTTCTTATCACTATTTTAAAAAAACTTATGTTAATTTTATCCATCATTATTTATTCCATTTATTACCACCATCCATCATGTATTATCCTTTAATATTCATCTCTCCTCGGATCCCCCTCTTACCTTCCATCATCTCCTAGGTGTTTGTCCCCCATAGAAATTGTTTACCACTTCTTATCAACCCACATCTAATCAATAACATATGAATGAGTGTTGTTATATTCTTGTTTAACCATAAATTGAGATGGGTAAATATAGTATAGGGTTAATAATATATAAATGAATAAGCATATAGGTGATAAATAGATCTATAATAGCCAATTAATTTTCAAACTCAGATAAAAAATATTTTTAATTTAAATGATAAGATATGCTAAAAATAGAAAATATAGATACTACTTGATATTGAAATGAATCAGAAACATGATTAATTAGTTGGTTTACTATGCACATGCAGATATGATAGGGAACAATTTGGAAGTAGAGTAGATCTAGATATTATATCAATCATTAGATTTTGTAAATTTGCATTTTGTGGCCTTGGACACTTGCATCAAACTTATATAGTTGTGTTGATGTTGATGTTTGAACTAGACACAGGTGTCCAATATAGAATATCAATGTAATTTGGATGTGACCACCTAAAAACTTCTATGTTTTTATCACCTTTACTCTAGAGTGTTTAGATATTTCATAAACTATTACTTTCTATCAAATGATCAAACCTTAGCTTCCTTGCCTTCAGAATGACTATGTTAAAAATGGGTTAATGGGCACATAGTTTCAAGCTACCCCAAGGACCCCTATGTCAATGGAAATCAACTAAATATCTAATACTTTGAATAGGTCCTTAGAGTTATATATTTATCCCCTAAATGTTGGCTTGTGTGTGTATATAGATGCAACATGTGATCATCAAGTACATAGAGTGACCTAGATTATAACTTAGAAAATATCATTCATGGAACTATGCTTTAGTATATTAGACATATAGATGGGTTGTCCCTTTAACTAATATTTAAATAGGAAAGAATAGGGAAGATTTTTTGACTTCAATACTTGATTGAATCATTTTGGTAAGTTGCCTTATGAGTTGCTAGGTTTATGCTAGGTAAGTAATGAATGAGAATTTATCTTATTTATATACCAATACCTTTTATAAATATATTGCATTAAATAATTTAGACTTACCATAAGGACACCTTGAAATCATAAATTAAATGACTTTAGGGCACTAGACACTTATTTTATCACATGACACTAGCATCAAAATAGGTGTCTGGATGGGATGTAAGTATCTAGGAAGCTAGAAAATAGGTATAGGTAAAACTTGTATAGGATGATAATAAGTAGGTTTAAACCATTTTGCACATTATAGAATGCATGGTCATTATAATAACATATGGTCATACTAATATATAATAAATAGACATAATAGATAACGAATGTGATCCTTTCGATAGTGGGAAGGTCTAGGAACTAAAGGGTAGAACTATGATAGTATTTGCTAAGTATGCAAGTCTAAAGTTATATATAATTCATATTTAATGTATACATTCCCCCCCTTTAATAGAGTAATTAAATTACTAGTTTAAATGAAAATAAGTGTGTACATGTATGTACATAACACACCTTGTCTATGTGTGAGCCCAACTCGAGTGATTTTTTGGTGACTAACGTGTAACCAAGAGCATGTTATAGTATATAATTAGTGCATATAATATGGGATTAAAATAATTTTAAATGCTTAAAATTAAATAGATCAAGGTTAGGAGTACACCCATGTATTGATTCAACCATCTTACCTTTTGGCAATTTGATTTGAAAAGATGTTTTATTGTGAAGCTTTGGAGATGAGATTAGGAAAATTTTAAAACCTAAAAGTGAAAAAATATATAAATATTGGAGGTAAAATTACCCCAACCTTAGATAAAATGTGAGTGTCCACCTGGCAGTGGAGATTAACTCAACCATGCAACCCAATCATACTTATAACCCGATGAGTGTGAGTGATCCAAGTCAATTTACATGATAAATTTGGTGAGTGTGGATGATTTGATCACTCCATCCTATAAAAATGGTAATATTGAGTGATATAATCACCTCAACCTTTCCAAAATTGAACCAACTAATAAAATATATTGACTCAATAACAATATATAAAAGTCTATCCTAGTGTATGCTAAAGTCCATATAAATATTTAAAACCTAAAATCTGATTTTATTTTAAAATTTAGGGTGTTATTTGACATGGAATATGCACCTATTATATGTCTTAAGCTAAAATTTGGTTATAATTATGTACTAATATATCAAATGTTGAGATAAATGGTATCTAAACCATATATCTATGTAATTTTGAAAAATTTATAAACTATGTAAGTGTGGAAGACATGTTCCCATGACACGCCCCCACTGAATCTAGAGAATCTAAGAATTAGGATAAGTGTGTAAAACATTTTTCCACAACATACCCACACTATAATCTAAAAATACTGAGTATTGAATAAGTGTAGAAGTCATGCATTTTTTCATGCTACCACTAAAATCTAAAACTTTGAGGTATGAAATCCATGCCTATATGGCATTCCCCCATTGATATTCCCCACTTTTGAGTTGAGGGAAAGTATAAAGTGGTAGTTACCTTACCTTAAAAGGATAAAATAATTGTATAATTTGTGTAAGGATCATGTAGCATATATGAATAGCATGCCTAGGTAGATATAATAATTAAATACATAGCATGTGATCAGATTAAATCCTAAGATGCATGATGTGAATCATGGCAAGGTCAACATAGTAAAAATATAAGATAAAAAATCAATTAAGCATACACACAAGATCACTTAAAATAAAATCAAACTATAATTATCTATTGATATGTCAAACAAGGGGTGTGCAAATGCCACATAATCAAAGGAACATGACTTACTCAAATATCCACAAGGTAAGCAATAACATATTCAAATGGCATAATATGAAACAAAGGCATGGGGGCCATAGTCAATGGATCATATCAAATGATTGAACAAGAAACACAAGACAAGACACTTAAGGAAGTGAATAAATGGAAATCATGGAACATAAGTAGCCAGAATAAACATATCATACTACATAACATTAATTAAAAGTAGATATATGTGTTATCAAAAAATGTTAAGCACATGACATATCAAGTACACTATGAAAAATACAAGCATGGATAAATGCATGTATAATTATATAAGATCAAACATGATAATGTAAAATTATCATATAATTATATAACCTGGATCTATCATAATCAAAGAAGTGGATGCTGTAACATCCAAATGATATGAGTAGAAGGAAGGCACAAGATGTGAAAATGCATAGCTCATGTGTCTAGTATGCCTATATTTCATGCAAAATATTCATGAAACACACATATATATAAATATATTGTATGTGACATATAAACATAGAACTAAAAACATAAATGCCAAAGATCTAATAGAATAGTAAATGCTAAAAATATTTTAAATTTTTTATTATAATATTTTTTGGTTTTTTTAGAAATATTGGAAGTGTTCAACCATACGTTAGATCATTTTTATTTTTTGGATCATGGTTGGATAGTTTAAAATGGTGCATGGAATTTTACTCATCATGATTTATTTTTGAAGTAAAGAGTTGATTTCCATCATGTGTAATATGGATCAATTTGTCCTCATGAGAAAAGGAGATATCTTATTGATTTTGGTCAATTTTTTCTTCCATTTCGTATAACCAAAACGTTCCTACTATGAATTCATACTTATATTTTTTGGGGTTACCAAAGGATGTGTACCCATAGTTTAAGTGGATATATGCATTGAAACTAGTAATTGGGTTGAAGTATTAATGTTTCCCATGTAAGATGTGCCAATAGTAGGATTTGTTTTAGGGAACAATGTTGTAAACACGTATCTTGTAGCCCCATTATAAATATGAAGTAGTGAGGTTCCCAATGGGAAGGTATTTGGTATATAATTATTTATAATACCACCTAAGGATTCACCATCACTAGGTGAGGAAGCCTTAGCTTTAGTATGCTTACTAACGTCATCTCTAGTAACATAAAAAAAATGCATCTATTAGGCCCTTATTATTATTAAAATGAGTAATTAATGATTGTTTATATTCTATTTTAAAATGATTTTATTGGTTAACATTTTCCATTTCTAATAAATGAAATTTTCAAAATTTTAAACAAATTACAACAATCCGGAAAATAAGAAACCTTAATCCAAATTAGGGTTTTGCATACAAAGACATTGAGGTTAGGTTCACCAAATGTTTAACCTTAAATTGAGATGGTTCAATATATTATAGTGTTAATAATATATAAATGAATAAACATAAGGGTGATAAATATATCTATAGTATGCCAGTTCATTCTCAAACTTAGATAAATAATATTCTAAATTTAAATGTGAGATATGTTAAAAATTGAAAGTACAGTTACTAATTGAAATTATAATGAATTATAAATAAGAGTACTTAGTTTACTATGTGCATTTAGATAATATATATAATAGGTTATAAGTATACTAGATATAGGTTTTGTATCTATTGTTAGATTCTGTAAATTTACATTTTATGGCCTTGGATGCTTGTGTCAGACCTAGATAGCTACATCGATGCTAAATGTTTAAGTTAGATGTAGGTTTTAAGTAAGGAACATCAATTATATCTATGTGAGACCACCTAAAACCTTTTGGGTCTTTTTAATTTACTTTAGGGTGTTATATCTCATGTGTAGGTTACCACTCACTATCAAATGATCAAACCCTAGCTTCCTCACCATTGGAGTGACTGTGAAAAAAATAGGTTAGTGGGAACATAGTTTTGATTTGCCTCAAGGACCCCTATATCAATGGTAAATTCCTACATATATAATAATTTTAATATGCCCTCATACTTATGTATTTAATGCACTTGTGTTGGCTTATGGGTGCATTAGGATACAATGTGTGATAAGTAAGTACATTGAGTGATTTAGCTTATAACTTAGAAAATATGGCTCATGGGATGCTCATTTAATACTCAGACCTATAGATCAGTTTTCCCTATTATTAATATTAAAATAGGAAAAAATAGGGAAGCTTTTATTACTTAAAGTCTTGAATCTTGATTAAATGCTTTTGGCAAGTTGCCTTGTGATTTTTTAGGTCTATGCTAGGTGAGGAATGAATGAAGATTGATATTTTATATATACCAATCTATTTTTTAAATATCTCATACTAAATCACTTAGGTCAACCATAAATACATGTTATAATTTAAAATTGGATGACTTTAGGGCACTAAACACGTAGTTTGACATTGGACACTAGCATCAATATAGGCATCTGGTTGGGATGCAACTGTTTAGGAAGTTGGGAAGTAGGTATAGGTCTAAAACTTTCAAAAGATGATAATAAGTAGGTTTAAAGAATTTTTCATGTTATATAAGGCTTTATCATCATAATAACATATGGTTTTATGAATAAATAATCAATAGGCACAATAAATATCAGATGCAAGCATTTCAATAGTGGGAAGGTCTAGGAACTAAAGGGTATAACCATGCTAGGTATTTTCCAAGTATACAAGATTGAGGTGATACATAATTTAGATTTATTATCTAAACTTTTCATTTAATCTCCCCTTGGTGTTTCTAATAATTATACCTTATTCATGTCAAAAATTATCCACCATTTTATTTTTCATGGTATTATGAATGTTTCTAAAGTGGTCTTGAACCAATAATCTATCACTTATGTCCAAGGTTCATCTATTTCAATTTTTTATACTTTTCCCTTTGTCCACTAAATATGTTTTTTAATATATACTATCGAATATATTTTTTCATCTATTAGTCTTAATATTTAGGGCCATGATAGATTCATGAAAGTTATCCAAAATTCCTCATCTTGTGGTTGATAGAATTCATCCTCAACTTGATCGACAATAATTTTTATTATCTTCATTTCTTAATGAATAAACTATTTTATCTATGTTTCCCACCAATATTCAATCTCTCTTATTGTTAGATTATAATACTCTAAGGGGTATTTCTCCCTAAACATCAGTTATTTGAGACCTAAACTCAGATGCCAAATTTTATCATCAACTCTATGTTAAGTCGTGAGTCAATAGTTCAATTATCTCAGTTAGTATTGATATCATAAGAGAATCATCCTTATTATATTAATATATAATACATCCTAAATTAAACATAAATAAATAGAACACTGATAATGTGTAACACAGATAATGACATGTAACTCAATTTGTATAGATTCATAGGCATTGAATATAGGTACATACATTTGTATATAAGTTCTCTTAGGATATCAATGTATTCACCATTCCATTGATTACTAAGGTTGAATACAATATTACACTCAAAATGTCAAAAGACACATCTCTTCTTCATGACTATTATTCTTTATTCTATTTCATGGGATGTTGTGAAACACTATCAATTCCATGAAGGATGTCTGTGGATATCCAATGTTGTGGTATAACTAAAGGATTTTTTTGTTTTCATTTTATTTCAAATACTTTAATGAATAATATCATTAACACAAAAAAGGATACATAGTAGTCATTTTCTCTCATGTTCATTTTTTATAATATTTTATTTTCACCATACAAATCTAAGAAAATGAAGATTGATGACTAGATCCTCATTATCACATTTATATCCATTATGTATGATTTTTTCCCCTGATCAAAAAAAGAATTGATGATATCATCTTCCATTGTAAATTTTATTCAGTTCTATTCGATTTGAAACTATCTTTTTTTAATATAAAAAACTCCCCTTCCCCAAACCAACACGACTGACATGCCCATTCAAAATTAGATGTTAGGGTCACCCTAAAATGCATAAATTAAAAGTTTGGAATTTGTCTTTGATATTAAAATATTCACATGAGTGATTTATTTAAATTGAATATAAACCTTAGATTTGTGAACTTTAAATTTGACATAATTACGTAATATAGACCAAATACCTAAATAGACCCAAAATTAGAAACATATTATATAAAACACTAAACTTTAAAAATTGTGGTATTGATCACATATCTATCCCACAAAATAGAATTAAACAAATTATATCTAATAAATAAAACATTTAAACTCCTAAATCTAATCACTAGACTAGATAATAAACAACATATACACTATCTATTTTCAAAATGTATAAGGTTAATAAACTAAAGACTTAATTGATAAAGTAAAGTCTTATTGATCAAATACATATGTTAAACCTATAGGTTCCTATTGATATCACATTGCCTAAATAAAAAAATGAAACAAATGAAAAAATATCTTAAGACTAATATATAATATACTTTTATGTTGAATGCACATGAGTGATGGTACAAATTTAGAATGCTCAACAGATAGTTATAAGTGCATGAATCAAATATCCTATACACTTACATGGCACACATTGGCACAAATATCAAGGCCAAAATTTGATAATTAACCATGCCTAAAATTGCATGCATGTGTGATAAAAGATTTTCTATCCCACGTAAAGGATTAGCATGTATGTGATAGGCACACATAATTAATCATCTAATAAATATCACCTGGATGTGATTCAAATTAAAATATATTTTCACATGGAATTAAAAGTTTACGAACTCATTAAGCACTTTAATAGGAGTGATATTATGGACATATAAATGGGTAGAATTGATCAATAAATGGTGTTAAAGTAGATTATGGATGTTTAGAGATATAAAATAGTGGAGACCATTAATTTCTAGACCTGATTATGATGAATAATAAATTACACATGGGACTATCTAAATATTGCATGTAAACAACTCAAAGGCATCCACACAGGGATGTTTTGAGAGTGGAGAGGATGGACTTCACACATGGGTAGGAGAAGATAAGTGCACACAGGGATGTTGGTATTAGAGGAGATTTGTATACCAGATAAAATATCCATGTTGATGGTTATTAAATACCTTAAAAATAGAAAATAAGATCAAAAGTTATTTCTATAATGGCTTTAATTGTGAAAGAGCTTCATAATTTTGGGATAATAAATAATAAAAGGGTTGGCCCTACAAACATTTCATTCTTCCATCATAAGTCAAGGATCTATGATTTTCATACGCTTGGTGTGAATTTGATCTTATAATAAATTTTATATTAGTTTTTTTCAACACACACATATCAACTTCTACAATGGTTGAGTTAAGCATATCATTAAATCCCTATAAACTTTCAGCAATACCTTTTCATGTGTGTTTTTAAAATAACATATATAAACCATATAATTTTCTCACATAAATATATGATTGTACTAAACTAAAATATCTAAGAATTACTTTTGGGAAATTAATCTATATATTTTTTTCCAAGTGTACAACATGGGCAAATGACATTTATAAAAGAGAATTGTATCAAACTAATAGCCATGTGATGCTCATTGAGGTCCTATAATGAATGATAATTGAGATGAAAAAAATGCTAATGCAAAATTTTACTAAGTCATTAGCATGTGAAATCATGACTTGTGAAGGTTGAGTGAATACAATTTTTTCAAATTTTTATAAATGTGTTGGATAATCAACCTTGCTAATAGCTACAATAGTGAATTGTTATTTAATATTTCTAATGACAACATTAATAAGTGTAAATTCAATGGTTTTTTATTCACCTAAATATGTGATTTTATACATGGAGAGGAGGTTCAGAGAAAAGTCTAAAATGTGGATAACTTTGTTTAATATGTCATTTTCCATCTCAATTGTCCCTTTACCCTCAAAAATTAAAGGACTAGAGTTGCCCAAAAAATTTGAAATGTGCAGCATTGGTGAATATTTTCAAATAATGAGCCATCATTGACCATACAGTGAGAGGAATTTGAATCCAAAAAATATCATTTAAAATTATCATCTTGATGATAAAATTAAAATGGTATAATATCCCTATGGCCCACAAAAAAAATTGTATTAATTTTGTTATTCACATGGAAAATATGGTTTGTGGCCTTCCCACATAGATAAAAAAAATTGAAAAACCCTTTTCTACCAAAAAATACCCTCTAATTTTTCCATTTCATTATTTTTTTTTGAAGAAATAAAACACAAAATATGGATATTAAAACTCAATCTAGACAAGGAATGTTAAAATTGGAGATGAGCAAAGAACATTGTAACACAACAAAGTTACTTTTAAAAATAATAGGCTGAGTTGTGTTTGATGTGTAGGTCCTCTAATATATAATTCCAAAGTTATAAATAGTGAATATGTCCAAAGAGAACTAACTATGGATATTTCCACCATACCACAACCACATTATCTCATCTTTGAGGTGTGTAAAGAGTAACTTCCTAAGATTAACTACTTCCAGTACACCACAAAATTAAAAGGTTGATAAGATTCTTATTAGAAAAAATAAAAATCCTAGGCACTTCTTATAAACCATGAGGTATGTGGAAGCTAAAATCTATTTACAATGTTGTCTAATGGCTTGATTATTAAGTACCCATCATACCATAAATTAGGTAAAATTGATTACTACTTTACCTATAATGATATTTCATATTAGTTTTACAATTGTCGAAACATAATTCTAACCTAAAAATTTTCTATGAAAAAATTTCTTCAGCCTTTAATAACCCACTACATTCACCCTTTTTTTATAAGTCAAGTTCCCAATGGGTGAGGTGAGAGCAAAATTTTAGTTATTTTCAATAAGCCACTGAATATGTGCTTGAAACCTAAAATGTAAGAAAAAAATAAAATGAAGATTTGAAAACTCAAAAAAAATGTTGAATATGTAAAAAAGAATTAAAAATTATAGATTTATTCATTAAAATTGCATGAATAATGCAATAAGGCTTATATCTATGATACCATATTCAATTTAGCATAGTTCTGATACCATATTTAATTATCTAGATAAAGCAAAAAATCATGTAGCTATTATAAGACAAAAACCCATAATACTTGCATAGTAAATCTATGAAATCTTAGAAATAAAGTAATATATTCTCATCCAAGTCGCATAGCTACCTCTTTCGATTAAGAGCATTGGACTAATTTTTTTAGTATAATAGTAACTCCATATATAGTATGCCTCACCTGCTATCCCTCTATGTTTTTATATAGATAAGAGAGGAGGTTAGGGTTAGGTTTAGGATTTTGGTGAGTAATTACAAAATAGAATAAGACAACTATAATTATTAGAAATCAATTGAGTATTTATTGAATTGATAATTTTATCTAATAATAAGTTGGGGATAAATATGTACCAATTAGTGCATACCAATGAATTATAAGTAAAAATAAGGGTGAATCATAAAACCATACAATAATTTATGAATAATTAAATAAACTAACATACTCTTATGCAAACTTCTTCTCAAATAACATTCACCTAAGCTTTCACAAACTTATACTGTAGAGAAATATGTTAACCCAAACAAAATTCACATTTATACTTTAAATAAAATTAATAAATCAGCATGATGCTTACCCAACACTAGTAGAATGGGGACTAAAATTTGATATTGAAATAAGAGTACCTCTCTACCTTCTACTTTAAAACCACCATGCATTCATTATCCTAAGGGATGAGGATAAAGTACACAACTCCAATACTTTCTCAAAAAATCTTCTCAACTTTCAATAGGTTCAAGGCTTGTTAATTACATTTATATTCTCTATACAAGAATGGAATTCACAATAAATGGTGATGGTGCCTAAAAATATGCCACCACCTTAAGCATTAAATCAAATTTAATAACAAAAATATTCACTTTCATTGTCACCTTTATTTCCATTTCTTTCTACTTTCTAACTTTACACTATTTTGAATCTTAAGCCTTTGAAATATATCTCAAACATTTTTTTTTTCAAATTATAAGGCCCTAATGACCTTAGCCTTTCTTACCAATTTTATATAATTTTTCAAACATATAAATTATAACTAAGCTATACATGGCATAATCCATTAATAATTATGTCAAAGTGTTATATGCACTCATACATCCACAGGATCACTCCTGCACACCATCACCATAGCATTTGATATAGATACATTGAAAACATTATACACAATAATTAATTTATACAATAGTCTATCAAATGTATTCATAATCTCCATGTGGGTCTCCAAAAATGACCAACAAAATATTATTGTAGGAATAAACTATGAAATATAAGTATCTATTATTAATGTGCACTCAATAAATATGTGCACAAAATATAATAGCATCTCTAAAAATAAAATAAATGGCTCTCAAATAAAGCTTATATTCTTTACTCCAACACCCTCCCTTAAGTGTAGAATATGGAGTGAGAAAAGAGAAAGCAAAGAGATTGAATGGGTTCTGATAACTAGGCCTGATCAAGTACCCATGTACAAATCATAGTGAAATATAAAGTATCCCTATGGTAACCAATCCATCTTACTAGATAGAATACATGGATGTTAATTTGTAATTACCAATTAAAATAAGAACTGGTACTTTGTATGATGTTAACTCTGTGAAAATATTTTTCTTAAAACACTAGGAAAAAGAGACACCAAGGATGAAATGTATCACTTTGAGGTACCTAAAAAACTAGTAACAACAACTAAAGTCAATAGAGTAAAACATATGTTGCAAGGTGTCCCAAGAAAGCAAATAACTCAATACTCAAACATAATGTAGTAAAGGTGCACTAGATGGAATGAAGGACATCAAATACAAATTCACTTGGTGGACTCTAAAGTCTCAATAGAACTCAAATCTACATGAGTGGTCTAGATCCACTGATCGATCATAAAAATTAATTTATGTTGAAGCTCACCAGAATAGCTCTTAAGAAAAGAGACTGTCAGAGGTGGTTATAGTGCAAAAAAAATCACCAACTAAATTTTATCTACTTCCAAAAGATCTGGTGTACCAAGGGTTAACAAGGAACACAATAACTAAATAATTAGGGTTTGCACCATACCCCCCATACTGTGAACTAGGTGGAGTAACAAAAAAAGTTTGTATGATTGGATCTAATCCACTAATTGAACACTAACATGCTAACATTATATTCATTATAATATCTACTCTTCATAAGGAGATCAAGCTCCACAACAAATCTGAAGTAGACTATCAACTATTAAAAAAAAGTGTTGAAGATACAGAATAATTATCTCTCAGATGGCCCTGGTTATGATGGGAAAGTCAAACAACTCAAAGAGTGAAAAGGTACCTAGAATAGAGCACATGAATGCATGAAGGTAGATAATTTTGAATCATCCAACCCCCATGGCACTTTATAACTTAGTGTGAGTACAAAATATCCCATACACAAAAATACTAGATGATGCAAAAAACTCAGAATGTTATCAATTTGTAGAAAATGCCATTAAGAACAAGAGAGTTGATCCTAAAATAAGGGAGCAATGTGAAAACAAAAAATATGAATAATAGAGGAACCATGTTGGTAAAATCCTTGCAAAAAATGTTGTTACTATCACAAGTGATATGAATTCCATCCCGAATGAATACAGATAGTGAAAGATGATGCATGCATGTGAGTAGGTGTAAAGTGCACAATAAGAGTATGCAAAAAAGAATCTAAATGTGTGTTAGGGTGATCATGTCTGACAACTATAATCTCAAGTTTCCCAATCTTAATTGAAAGGTATAACAAGTGGCACAAAAATATACTAAAAAATTTAGGACATCAGGCTCTACTGAAAATGCATTTGTGAGTACAAAAAGTGGCATATAAGAAAAATAATGCACAATAAAAATGGGAATTTAGACTCCGTCAAAAATATGTCCATGTATAAATTGTATAAAAATAAATGAAGTGTTTTATGAGGGGGTTTCACCACTTATGAGACCGGACCTCACCTTTCATCTTTGACAAGCGAGAGTGAAAGAGAGAATAGTGGAAAAGGTTACTCTCATCAAATACAAATGATGGAAAACATAAATCTCTATTAAAATTTTTACAACTTAAAATTTTCAACCACCTTATAATTCCCTCTTAAAATAATACAATATAGCATTATTTAGACCCCTTTGATATTTTTCACCACTTTATAATGGTATATATTCCCTTTACAAAGATAGGAATAAATTTACGTATCCCCCATTTACAAATATTAACCTCCTGAGTCAATAACCCCACCATTAAAATAAACATGTCATCTAAAATTAAATAAGTAACAAACTTAAATAAAAAACCATAATGGGATAAAATACTATGAGCGGTTTGGCACCAAAATCATGGACTATTGTGGTGAGCATGGTGTTCAATGATGAGATTTAGATAGTGATGTCAAGGAGGTCAGTGAGGAAGTTAGATGTCATTACCATCCACATGGAGGAATTTGATGGTAGTGGATAGTTGGATGGGTGAATACAAAAAAAAAATCTACAATCTTGAATGTAAACTAGATCCGATGCATGCAAGCCATTGAAATAGGATGCATTGAGTTACAATGGCAAGCTTGAAATTGTAGATCAGTTGTATGACATGTACCACCTGAAATTTAAAACTAACAAGAAACCCCTAGAAGTTCCCCAACATCCCCCATGCCCATACCACATAGTTATAGTTTCTCAAGTACACCATATGTTAAGATTAGATCTATCTCTAACTTTGTTTCATAATAAATACAAAATGCCAAGAAATAAGATTATCAAGGCTGAGTGTGGAAATCCAAACACTATGCTAATGGATGAGTGTCATACCAAATAATTAACCCCAAAAAAATCTATTCTTGTACCAACACTTGTCAAATAAAAATATGACATGTACAATGTATGTAAATAAAAACCTCATTTTTTTTTGCAAACTGGATCTATTTTGTACAACCAATCAAATATGATATTCACAAATAAAAAATTTTGAGAAAAATTTTTATAAGGTGCATAGACTATATGGAAATTTAAATCAAATTAAAATCAGCCAACATTATTCTCTGAATGTGGATGCAAAGATATATTGGACACAATTGGGATGCTTTACAATATATCCCTTGCAAGACCAATAAACCTTGTCAAGATATCTATATTAGCAATAGCCACAAAGTGATAAATAGAGGCTTGGTGCTTGAATTTTGGCCAAATGGATGCCAAATCCAAGATATTTGAATATTAAAATATGTCATACAATGTATGCACTCAAAACTAAAAAAAAAATTGACAATACAAAACTCCACAAATCCTTACAAAAATCGCAAATCCATATGGCTATAAAATGCTATGCAGACCCTATATAGAGAGAGACAAATAGGTCATTAAGGAATATCTAAAAAAGGTAGCTCTGAAATCATGTTGAAGTTTTATGCACACTCATATATCTACAAGATCAATATTGCACACCATTACCATAGCATTTAACATAGAGACATTGTAGACACAATAAAGAATTTATAAAATAGTTTCTCAAATGTATTCATAATCTCCATGTGGGTCTCCAAAAATGACCAAGTTAAAATACATGGGTGTGCTTATTAAATAGGCAAGGTAGGTTATTTTGTTCAACAAATTATTGTTTCATTAATAACCTATAAAATAGGAGTATCTATTATTAATGTGTACTCAACCAATACATACACAAAATAGAATAGCATCTCTAACAATAATATAGATGACTCCTAAATCAAGTGTATATGCTTTACTACAACAAATTAAGAATATATGAAACCCTGATCTTTCAAACCTCACATAATAATGGCTCATTTATAGTTTTATATTTATACCTTAATTATAGTTTTATACAAAATAAAGAATAAACTAGTTGCATTTAAATAGATTTAAGAATATTTTTATGAAATTACATGATTTAGATATATTTAACAAGCTAATAATATAAATACATCCAAGTTCCATAAATAAACTAAGATAATCAATGTAAATGACAAAGAGATAAATAATTATCACACATGCGTTGCTCTAGAAATATGAGTTGATAAGATAACTATATAAACATATGTAGCCTACTCCTAAAATATATAAGTTGTAGTATGCTCTTGGGCATACTTGTACACTATGTAGGTATGTCTTATATAGACCTATATATGGTAGTATCATTCAGCTATGAATATCTCCCTATGGACATGTCTATCCTATAAGGGTTTTAAAGGTTAATTTCAATGTCACATGTGTGTTGTTGCTTTCCAATTGTGCATGTGTATTTACTTCACAAATTTATTAGGAAAATGTGGATAATAGATAATATCCTCCTTGACCTAGCATAACACTCTAAAATGAGCAAAATTAATGGAGTTAATAAAATGTTAAGGTAGCATTGAAAACTATGTACCCCACATGCTCATAATAAAACCTCCATGTAGTTATGTGAGTGCACGAATGGAATATCTTGAGTGAGCATTTCAAACCTATTATCACTAACCAATCCAAATTATTCATAAAGAACTTTGGGCCACTAGTTTTGAGAAACCAAGATAATGAAAATCCTTTTAATGTTTGAAATATAAAATTCATCAATGAAGTTTTATTTTAGAAAGACCCATTAGGTCATTCATTATGTATGTATAATTTTCAAGTTTATTTTATACTCTAACCCTCATTTATCTTTCAATTCAATTAATCTAAATAAGGTATTTGTAAAATAATATAAGTGGATTTTGGGTTGTGTATATATATGAACTTTAGTCTCGAGGTTTTTTTTTACATTCTCAGATTTGGTGGGTTTTATACTCTTTTTCTTAACCATTCCTTTATTATTTTGGCATCTTGAACATCAGGTGTTCATTTATATTAAATAATCTTTGTTAGTGTCTCAATTTTCCTTTGAGAAACATGAATAATCCACGTGGGCGATTCTTATCTCATTCTTCCCCTATATAAATTTTCAAGGTTTTAACTAAACAATATAGCTTTGATTATACCATTAGATGATAGACACATATCTCCATCCATCATTTTCTTCTTGTAAATTGTGCATGTGCCATGTGTATTCAATGTTATGTTAAATATTTCACTTTTTGTTTGTTTTTTGTTTTTTGTTTTTTCCACTGGTTTTTGACTATCCATATTTTATTATTACTAATTTATTATTTTATTTAGGGGAAATAAGAGGTAATTAAGGTGTAAAAATAATGATATAATTGTTATAAGTTTTGAAAGGTGGTCTACTTAAATGAGAATTAAAAATAGATCTCTAGTTTTAATTTTTAATGATTATTATGAGTCAGGGTAAAGAAAACACCAAGGCATAAGAAAAATTGATGCAAAAGTTTTTGTATTGCATTGTTGAGTTAAAACTCTAGTTTGATAATGACAGCTAGAAAAGTTACTTCCATTTATAGAATAGAGATAAGATATACAATTTTTTTACCATAGATTTTTACTCAAGAAAACTAAAATGACTTGTATTATTTCTTTAATAATTATAAGTATATCAAAGACCCAAGTGATGAAGAAGATAAAATGTGGAAAAATAGAAGTACCTACTTGCACATAGCAGCAAAAATAAAAGTATTCCCTTATATGGAAAATATCATAGATGTGTGCCACTAATTTGATGTTAAGGATGGTAATATTTTTTCCCCAAGCAGAAGGTTTATTGAAGATGTCACTAGATTTTCCATAAGGAAAATGTTGAGGTTACCCAAATTTGTATAGGTATATTCAAAAGAATGGATTACAAGCTAGAAAAGTAAACACATAGTTCATGAAGTATTGAATAAATGGAGTGATAACCAAAATTATTGGAGAGAAATAAATATATTTCATATTATGTGATATGTTTCAAGGTGTTTCTCATTAATCCTTGGTCCATCTCAAAAACTTATTTGGAAAAGCTTAGATAGATCATATCAACATTTTTCAAGTAATGTTGATTCAAAATTATGGAAAACCACCAATTTGGGTGAGTTTATTTCATTCTATCTCATTAATTCATTCAAATAATGTAAACAATGTAATCATTTCAATATAGCCTCTCATATTGGTTGCATTTATCCATTGCACATTGTCATTCAGTCCTAGATTATTCAAGCCATGGTCTCCTTTGAGATGAAGTCAATCCATGTCTCTTAAAAAAAATTTATAATCAATTACATTTCCCAAGTTATGATAGAATTTACAATTAACTCTACCCTAGTATTCATGAGTTCATTAATGACACCAAGTGCCTTATAAAATTTATGCCCATATTTTAAACCATGCCTAGGCATGAAAATCATTTTTATTTCTAAAATAGCACTATGATAATAATATAAAGATCCCTCTAGCCCCATCATATCTTTCCCATTTATTTTTTAGATCATCTTCTTGTTATGTAAGTTTATTACCAATTTTATAGAGGTATTTATCTACTCTTGAAACAAAAAAACCAAGCTATGATACCCAAATTGCTTATGTCATTAGGTGAAGACATTTTTTTAAATTTCATTAGGTAGAGAATAAGAGGGGAAGAGTTGATCCCTTGTGATTTTAAGGAAGTTGAATTTTGGCCCTAGGATCCTCTTAAAAGAGTGGAGAATTACTTAAATTGAATTCAGCACAAATCCAATATTAGATACAAACACTAATTCCATCCAGAGCATGATGTTTTCATGGATGTATATGATAACCCAGAAGCCATAATTAAGTTGGCTAAGGTTGAAAATTAAATTATGAAAAATAATTGAGGAAAGTAGAGAAAATAAAGTTGAATTTGAACTAATCTAACATCTAAAGTTACAAATAGGGATGAGTGCACTAAGTCTACAACAAATCCATATATTAATCCCACTCCCTCTTTTCCTTCTAAATTTTTTTGAGTGTTTATGTTGGTTGTTGATAATTTTCTAGTTGGCAATTTGTTAAGTGAAATTATAGTATCACAAGGTTTGTACAAAAATTATTGATATTGATGATGAATTCAATTTCCATATTGTGTTTAATGTTATTTCAAAACCAGTCATTTCAACATTAATTTTTATACAGAAGCCAATTGATTCAAATGACCTAGTTACTTGTATTATATCCCATTCATTTGTTATAACCACTATTATTTTTCCTAAATTATTAAATTTGATCCCAAAGTTTACTCCATTTGTCATTATTCATGAAAATATAATTGGAAGTTCAATGATGTCTAAAATATTGAGAATTACTCCCTAAACCTTACAATCAAAATTGTAAAAAAAAAATGAATTTGAATGTAGAAGAAATGAAAATGCAGATATGGTTATAACATAGGAGCCTAAACTAGAAATCAAATAATAAATCAAGAAGATAAAATGAGTCACTAAAAATAAGAGAAATAGAGGATGAGAATAAATTGTAATGAACCAAACATAGGCTTTGGAATATTTGATTAGAATCAAGAAGATAATAACCCTCTCCATACTGAATACTTTCAATGATGTGGCTATTGACGTAGTTATAAAGGATTATCAATAGTACAAGAAAAGGATTGATAATTTAGAATAATATTTGAGATAATTCAATGGAAACTTGTAAGATTTGATTGCTATGAAAATATAAATATGGAAAGTATTCCTTGATAAAAAGTTCACCTTGCTTGAATTTTATTTAGTCTTTTTAAATTTACAACAATATTTGTCCTAGATCAAGTCAGTATAGAAAAAAGTGAAAGGCAACAATAATAAGCTATTATAAGTCAAGGAGATGTTTGAAATTATATATGAATACCAAAACAAGAGTACTTCAGTGAAATTAAAATAATTTAAATTAGATATGGTTCTCAATTATGTGAATCATTATTTAGAGGGCTTGGGTGAAGTAAGAATAAAGTTTAAGGAAAAGATTGAAATAATCAAGTCTTTTGTAATTAAAACCTAAAATATAATTTATTTGTTTCTAATCCCTAATTTTTAGGATGAAAATGGAAAGTGGATAACCCATGAAAATTTCAAGGACATGATAGACAAGGTGTTAAATAAAAATAAATTTGATTTCACTAGTTAGATTCTAGATATAAGTTTGTGTCATCTCTCCAGCTAAAAAATTAGAACATACACACATATTAATATGAGACACTATACATTCAATCTCAAAGATTAAAATGGTCATTTCATAAGTGGATAAAATAATTGGAAATCACCAGTTGGTGGGAATATCTTACATTCAAGAGTGTTCTCAAAGATGTCACAATTTATGAATTGAAAATCTATTGGTAGAAGGATCCTACAATCTCAGGTTCTATAAACTAGTGGCATAAATAATCAAGTGTCACTGGGACTAGTGAAGATGTGTAAGGATTTAAATTCTTCTATTATAAAAGGCATTGATATTTTATTATTAATATTAATTTTAATGGATAGATGATATAGCAAGATAAATCTTCTTATATTGCATTACTTTTTATGTTAAGACAATTTCAATTACCCAAATCTCTATGAAATTTATTTTTTTATGTTCCTATAAAGACAATGTTTGAAGATATATAGCAAAACAAAATATAAATATTATTATTTAGAATCATTTATCTTATTTTTAAAATATAATCTTGAAACATTGATTTTTATCAAACATAAGAAGGTTTATATTTGTTAATATAAGTAATGATGATCATTTCCTTTTTTTATTCTTTTAAACAACCATAATTAAGCTGTAAGTATTAGAAATAACTTACTGACTATGGGATAGGTAATTACTAATTTATATTTTGTGTGTATATTTTAAGTCTAAGATAACACCTATGTTGGGCTTTCTTATAAAAATCCTACAATGGGAGGGTCTTTCACTAGACCCATAAATAACATGTGGCTATGTTAAAATACTAACTAATAGTTTAAGATTAACACTAAAAGGATGGGAAGATCACCCATCTTGGATTTTTCACTTAGGTTAACTATGTCCAGGTCAATTGGAGAAAAAATATATCACCCTTAGGGAGTCATATAAAATAAGAAGGGATAAAAGTGTCTAGAGGATATCTACATCTCTAGGACCTTGCCTTGACCTAGTCATAACTAACCTCCAATAAGCATAACAACACATTAAAAATATAATGGTTGCTTGGTTAATTAGAACTACCCTAAATATTCCTAAATTTACCCATGATTAACCTCAAAACTTTTAGAAGTATATTTATAAATTCTCAAATGATGGGATAAATACTACAAAGGAACATCTAGTTGTTTTTAAGGTCTATTTAAGACTTTTCAATGTTGTACACAAGGATGTTTCCTACAGGCTCTTTCCATTCACTTTTAAGGGACTTATTTATGATTGGTTTCTAAATTTTACACCATTCTATTACCATTTTTTTAAAATTTTAGGAAGCCTTTATAGGATAGTTTGAAGAAGCATTAGACCCTACTGTCAGGTTTAATTAATTTGTCATAATTAACAAGGAAATAAAATAAACTAAGAAATATTTCAATCGAAGGTTTTAATTAATGTACATATGCATTCCTAACAATCATAAACCCCCTGCACCCATATATTTGTATATGTATCTAAACACTTTGGACTTTTTCACTTTTATATTCGTAATGGGATTTACTACAATCACCCTTTTGGAATCTTATACTAAAGAAATTATAGTAGAGAGACAAATAATGCCATAGGTATTGATTCAACCCATTATTTAAAACATAAAGAGAGCTACAAATACATCTCCATAAATCATCATAACTATACCTAATCAAACCACAACTCATGCACTTGCTTTACTTCCAACTACATAATCTAAAAAAGTCACAACCATAACATCTATTACACATTCAAATGAGTTTGAATCTTTCACCAAAATGATGTAAAAGTTGTAAAATGATTTTACTAACCTTAATATAAGTTAAATTTTAGATAAATAGAAGCAACAAGAAGGAATTACTCTTTTTAAAGAAATA
The DNA here is from genome assembly GCA_037957365.1 of Torreya grandis. NCBI lineage: Eukaryota > Viridiplantae > Streptophyta > Pinopsida > Cupressales > Taxaceae > Torreya > Torreya grandis. Next base: position 3,728,974 of record JARHVA010000162.1, on the reverse strand, counting down.
ATAACTAGATTTAGCATAACAACAACAAAAACCATAAATAGAATAAACTAGTAAATTACTCTAGAGTTAGTTTGACAAGACCAGCCCTAGCTATAATTATTGTAGAGATAGGCTTACCCCATTGGTGATAATTCCATCACACTACTTCTCATGTAGAATTATATTATCCAAAATTGTATAACACTTTCAATATTCTCATGAAGTAAATGGAAAATTATGAGGTCATACAAGTAGACCAAGAAATCCCTTAGGTTAGTAGTTCATCAAAAACTTCCCCCAATATAATGGTTGAAACTTATGATTTCCCATTTGAATATGACATTGAACCCAAATATAATCTAGATGGGGTCCATGCCATCCAATAATTTTAATAAAAAAAATTATAAGTTGAGGATTAAAAATAAATCACCCAACACTACAACCACTCCACCTAAAAATAAATGCATGGCTCCCGATCCTAAAGATAATAACAATCTACCTCCTTCAAAATTAAATATATCTTTTACTAAACTCACATAAACACAAAAAATCCTCTCAAATAATCTAGATATAATATAATATAAGACATGACAAATACCATGGCTAACATTGCACTACTTTAATTAGATCACTTAGTTGAACAAAGAAATATACTCCTTAAATATCTTTCTAACAAAGAGAAATTTAAGGTGGCACACACAAACATGGTCATATGTAAAGGTAAAATGGAGACTCCTCCATGTCTTCTTACATGCATCACTTTTATAAAACCCATACATAAATATATGGTAGATTATAGAGCATTTGTTAATGTCATGACACATACCATATGTTAAAAAATTTAACTAAAACTTTCAAGTTCAACTATGTGAGTAGCCCAATTAGATAAAATAAATGTGACTATGATTAGAGAGATAAAAAAATGTCCAATTTTAATTATCACATGTCTCAAGGTTAAATAATTCATATACATTCAAGTAGTGGAATTATATATAACCTTTAGGTGATTATTAAGCAAATAATGATCCCAAACTTTAAATGGATACATAACCAAGGATTTCTCACACATGTGGATACCATGTAAGGTTGTATCAAATCAAATATTAATTGAAATAGAGCCAAAGATGAATTATTTAATTACCTAATATCACCAAAAAAAAATGATAATATTGAGGTATTAGTTGTAAACATCTATGTTTTCACTTTAAATAACAAATAATTTTCTACTTAAAAAAACTAACCCTAACCCAAGCTCTAAATTTTGGACTTTATACATCGATGGATCCTCATATATATAATTCTTAGGTACTAAGAAAATTTTAATTGATCCTAAGGGTCAAGATAATTTTTCTACTTAAATATTGAAATTCCCATGCACTAATAATATAGTGGAGTGTGAATATTTGATCCTTTTCTTGAAATTTTCCATAAGTCATGGTGTAGGGATGTTGAAAGTATATGGCACCTCCAAATTAATTGTTAGACAAATTATAAGTATTTTTCAATTTAATTTAAAGTTCCTTAATTTTTATAAGTATAGGGATTGGATTATTAATTAGAATTTTATAACTTTAAACATCTTTGTCATTTTAAGATAAAAAATGAATGAGTTGATGCTCTACTTACATTTGCATCAAGTTTTTCACCCTTGTCCCAAAAAACAATCAATGATTTTACAATATAAATAATCACCACACCATCCACTCCTAATGAGATTTAAAATTTTCATGTTTCCAATGATGATGAATAAATCATCTAATTTATCAATAATTCAAGGTTGTTTGAAGATCACATTTTAGATGAATAACATGATGACCTAACATGTGATGAAGAGATGAAATACTAGAATTGAAAAATAATAATATTCCTAAAATAATTTTATCACTAGAGCATATTTTTGAAACCAACACTAAGAATCCTAATAGAATATTTGACTTGACTAAGAAATGTCATACTCAAATAAATCTAGGCACACTTGAAGAACTTCATATGGTAAATATAGGAAAAAATTGTTTTGAGGAAGAAAAAATAAATTAATTGTTTTGTTAATGGAATTCAAAGAGGTATTAACATGGTATTATGAATACCTAAAATTGTTTAATCCATAGATCATGGTCCACACCATTCCACTCAAACTATATGCCTAGCCCTTTAGACAAAGACAATGACCAAGTAATTCAATTTTAGAACCTCTTATATACAAGGAAATTTATAAGATCCTCTCAACTAAAATCACTTTTCATATCATAAAATCTACTTGGGTGGCTATGTTAGTCCTTGTATATAATAAAAATGGATAAATAAATTTGTGCATTAACTTCATAAACTTAAATAAAGTTCCTAAAAATAACAATTACCCCTTTCCTTCTCTAGATGAACTTATACAAATAGTAATTAGGGTAGAAATTATGTCACTTATAGATGGATTTGATTGTTATAACCAGGTATTAATATATCAACAAGATAGACACAAAATGACCTTCACTATTAAGTGGGGAAAATTTTCTTACAAGAGGATCTATTTTGGTCTTAATAATGTAAGTGTGACTTTTTCAGCAACCAATGGACTTCACATTCAAAGGATTGGTGGGAAAGTGTATAATTATCTACATGGATGATATCACCATTTTTTCTAAGAATAGGACCCAACATATTTAGCACTTATTCAAAGTTATTTTAAGGTTTAAATGTTATGGAATATCTTTTAGTTCAAAAAAGAGTGTTTTAAACATTTGACAAGTTAAGCTTCTTAGACATATTGTTACCAATGATGGTATATTCATTGGTCTATAAAAAGATAAGGAAATTTTAGATATACTACTTCCTAATATTAAAAATGATATAAGATCTTTATTTGGAAAAATAATTGTTTTTGGGATTATTTATTTCAAGATTTTAAGAAATTGTGACACTTTTGAGTTCCATGTAAAACAATATTCAAAAGTAGAATGTAAAAAAGAGGCAAATCAAGATTTCCAATAATTCAAAGTATTTACCTCAACACTAATACTGAATAGCCCAAATTATAATTAAGATTTCAACCCATATCATGTTGCTTTAGGACTTTTACTTTTTTGTGTTGACACATAAACATTTGAGGGAAGATGAATGACCCATAACATTTATGAGTTTCCATCTAAAAGGTGCAAAGTTAAGGGATTACCCTATTGAAATATAGGCTTATGTCTTTTTAAATGCAGTCAATAAATTCAAAACCTATATTTTTAATAATGGTATTCATTCAATATTATCTGACCTCATTGTTAAGGCATTGTTGAAATAGATAAAACTAGGAGAAAAGAGAATAAAATGGGTATCCATTATCCAATAATTTGAACTAAAAGTCAAACCAACAAAGATAGTTCAAGGTCAATCTGTCACATCATCATAGAAAATAAATTTTTGAAGAATTTATAAGATGAAACATTAGATACCAATTATTATGACACTATCATCACTACTCAATATTAGGAAATGAATAATTATTTGTACGTAAATACTATCTAATATCTTCTTCACATCACCTTTCTAGAGAATGAAAATTTAACCTAGGGAAGATCCATAAAATTAAAATATACACATTTTTCAATTGTTAATGGAGTGTTTTATATGATAAATTTTGAAGGAGTTTATCTCAAGTGTCTATACAAAAGGCAAACATAATTAGCCATGAAACAATTACATGAAGACTTTCAAAGTGGCCATTCCTTAAGAGATACCACCACATAAGAATCCTTAGAGCATGTTAATATTATCCCACTATTTTCAATGATGCCCACAAGTAGATAATAACATGTCATGAATGCCAAAATTAGTTGAAAGTTAGAGGAATTATGTAATGCTCCTCTAATTACTGATAATAAAGTAACCATTTACATAATGGCACTAGACTTTATGGGATTAATAAATCTTGACTCACCACTTCATCATAAGTTTATTCTAATGGTTAAATATTATTATTTCAGGTGGATAGAAGCCAAAGCCACAAATCCTAG
>JARHVA010000162.1:3622500-3720000 GCA_037957365.1 Torreya grandis | reverse complement strand
ATAGTATACTTTATTTTCTATTTTTATTGAAGATATAATTGGAAGTTTAATTGACATCCATATTATTGAAGATATAATTGGAAGTTTAATTGACATCCAAAATACTAGGAAGTTTCCCAATGGCCTTATTATCAAAATTGGAAACAAAAATTTTAATTTTAATGAAGAATAAATTAAAATTTATGTATGGTTATAACAAAGGATCATGAACTATAACTTACATATGAAAATAAGAAGATATAATTAGTCACTAAAAGTAAGAGAAAGAGAGGAGGAGAACAAATTATAACTACTAAAACACACATTTTGGTGGATTTGAATAAAATCAAGAGCCAAAAATCCTCTCCATGTTCAATATTTTTAATTATGTTGTTGTTGAAAGAGTTACAAAGGATTATGAGTAGTACAAGAAAAGGATTTATGATTTAGAAGAATAATTGAGACATATTAAGGGAAACTTGGAGGATTTGATTATTTTGAAATGATCAATATGGAAAGTATTCTATAATATAGAGTTCACCTTGATCAATTTTTTTTAGTCTTTTTAAATTTTTGATAATATCTTTCCTAGATCATGTCAGTATAAAAGAAATTGAAAGGAAACAATAATAAGTTGTTGGGAGTTAAGAAGATGGTTTAAATTATAGATGAAGTCTAGACCAAGATTGCTTCAATGCAATTTATAAAATTTGAATCAAATATGGTTCTCAGTTAAGTGAATCATTATTCCAAAGTCTTAGAGGAATTAAGGATGAATTCTAAGGAAATGATTGAGATATTTGAGTCCCTCACCATTAAAACTTAGGAGATAATGTCTTTATTTCTAATCACTAATTTTCAAGATGAAAATGGAAACTAGATAACTTGGGATACTTTTAAGGACATGGTATAAAATGTGTTAAATGTAGAGAAAGATAAAGTCACCATTTGGAAACAATTCCAAGATTTTTTTTCTCGGTACTAGCTTTTGACTGGAGCTACAACCGATTTTAGGGCATAAACTGGGGGCCTAGTCTTCAAGAGAACTATTAAACCATTATAAATGGATAACACTTAATCACATTTGAAACAAATGAGTAAATGGCCATATTCTTCTTATAAACACCCTCTAATATTTGAACTTAGGTGGGGTTGGGCACAACTGAACCACTTTACTAATCCTTCTACATATCATTGGCAACAACAATTCTAAGATTACTAGATATAAGGTTATGTTATTTATTAAGATAAAAAAGTGGAACATACATGTATGTTACAATCACATAAAAATGCAATTTGTAAAACTTGAGCATGACTTGTGACATCCAAACCATAGATCTTTCATGCTTGCTTATAAAACCCACTAGTCATGTTTTCACTACTTCCAAGTCACCTGAAGCCTTCCTAAATCAACCTCAGCTAGCCTAGACTCCTTCCCAGGCATAGACCTATCCCCTAAGGTCCATATCCCCTTAGAAAATAGTACCATAATTTTGAATATAGCATTAGACCTAGGGTGTCCACTTTCCATCTCTATTGTCTAAGTCACTCTTAGCCTCAAACGGTTAGATTTCCCTAGATCCCTATCTTTTTCCCTATCAGCCTAACATAAAGTCATCTAACCCAGGATCATTAGTTTCCCTATAAAATCATATTCAAGGTTTATTTAGAAGGTTTGGAAATTATTCAAAAGGTACGAGCTATAAATACATTAAGCACACTGAAGTAAATCTTCATATTCTTTGCATACAGCCAACCACTACTATTTTCAACCTACTTAAGCTTCCACACAAGTCATGAGTCATCTCAAGCTTTCCCAAATTTTTATAATACTTGCATTGTATACATAGGATTTCATAATACACATTCAATTTTGGAGAATTACATTGGCCTTGATCCCTCCTCAGAGTATTAGTATGTAGGTAGTGTGCCCACACATAGGGTGTGATCGTATGTTTAATACATAATACACACTAACTCCTTTTTCCAGTTGATTCAAGACCACTTGTCAAGCCTAAAGAGGAACCAAGACCCTAGATGATAGAATTAGTTGCACATAAATCTTCATAGACAATTGAGACCTGAGATTCCAGACATAGATCCTCCTAAAGTTTCAAAATAGAACCTAGAAAGCTCCAAAGAAGTAGATCAGAGGGAATATAACACCAAAAATAGAACTATAGCACTAGACCGCCAAGTGTCTAGTTTATGGCATTAATATCTAGGTAGAAAATAAACTTTAGGGTCCTATTTCCAATAGTTTGCCTAGTCAGCTCAGCAATTTGTAGTTCCATAATCCTTCGTCTCAGTCCAAAAATTAGTTAAGTTCACTCTCTATCTCCTTGTTTGCTATTTTTAGTAATTAATTGATCAAATATATATTTATAAAATTAGTAGGTTAATTTAGGTATATTATATTCACATATTTTCTAGATTAATCCAGACCTCTTTACTAATTAGGAAATTAAACCCGTAGTTTCCCAAAACTGGTAAAAATATTTGGTGAACCTGACTTCCTTTGAATCTTCACACAAAAAACCTAAAAAACTTAAGGCTATTTATTTTTTATTTTTCCAAAATTTAAAAATTATTAAAGTACAAATTTAAGTGCAATATTTTCAATAAATCACTAAAACCCTAGTTTCCACATACTAGGTCCTTTTTGCACGAAACCACTTCTAGACCACTAGGAAAAATATTCTACTAATTTTAGAAATATTTTCAGATGTTTCCTAACAAACCTACTAATTCTCAGTAAAATTTTAAAATCATTGCATTAATTTTGAAAAAAAATCATTTCAAACCCTAGTTACATCACTTAATTTCTACTCATTTTTTAGAATATTCCTCATATTTTCTATAAATTTTGATTGAATATTAAAATCAAAAAATCATTTTCAAATTTAAAAGTTCATAGTATTGTGCAAATAATATTCCTAAAAAATACCTAGGTGCATACACTAGGTCCTATTGCATTCTGAGCTATCACCTTACATGTTTGGTAGCTTTGTATCCTTTTTCTGCAAATTCTAAACTATTATTTTAGACTTTTACATTTATTTTATCTAATACTTTCTATTTTTAACACATTACCTATTACAACTTATTGCAAAACATTCAAATACATTTCAAATTGTTTTCTTAATTGTACAATGGCCCAATATACTGATTTTGATGAAAATGATAAAAGAGAGCTTTAATAACTCTTACCCAAACACCTAGATATAAAAATATGACATGATTAGAATACTACAAGAGTAACAACAAAAGGTAACCAATGGTCAATCTTCTCGAACTATAGAAACACCAATTACACATGACACTACGTGGGTAACTATGTCATAATAACCCCCTTTAACAACCTAACCTTCTTCTATGCCACCAGTTATAGCTATTACATCCCTATCTCCTGATGTGGTAACCTTTGTGCAAGAGATTTGATCTCTTCAATCCAAGGTGAAACATATTGACCAAGGTACCACTAGATCTACATAGGCATTGGATTTTGTCACTTTATTTCATATACCTTTGGCATGACATATAGTTGTTACACCCTTACCACCTAGATTTTTTCAACCTAATCTCACTCTTTATGATGGAAAGCATGATCCAAAGACACATTTGAGATCCTTTTATGCATCATGTTTGGATTATGTACCAAATGACTAGCTATTAACTAAGTTATTTCTAAGGAACCTTAAGGATTATGTACTACAATGGTTTTATAGTCTACCAAATTAGTTATTCAATGTATTCTATCCTCTTGCTGACATGTTCCTAAAACACTTTAGTATCAACATCAGTGATAAGATGTCATATGCTCAAATTGTAAAATAGAAATAGAAGTCAAATGAGCCTCTCAATGAGTATGTTCTCAAATATAAGACCATATTGGCTAAGATGACTAGCCCTATGGTAGATTAGGAGTTACAAAACCTCTTCAAATAGAGTCTTCTATTGGTTTTGCATGAGAAAATCATGTTTAAAATATTCTCCTTTCACTGAATTATGTCACACTTTAAGAGAATGAGAAATCAAACTCATATCAATGGGCAAACTCAAGCACACAAGTGTATCAGATAAAACTAATAAGAGTAACATCAAAGTCCCATAGAAGGTTAAATTCAATGACAACAAAGGATAGACATAGCAAACAATCAATGTGGCTTCAGAGCCCCCATAGAGATTCACAATATTAGCACCTCCTCGATGACCTTTTACAAATCTGCCAGTTTCTCTAGCCAAAGTTCTATAGTAGCTACGAGAATGTAATATCATTTCTCTACCTCCTATTAAAGAAGTTGATCTAGCAAAGCCTCTTCCATAGGGATATGATCAGAATGCATTTTACAAATTTCACAGGGCACTAGGCCATACTACAAATAAATGCATTAGTCTTAGGCATAACATACAAGATTTAATTGATGCCAACCAAATTGATCTAGGCACTTTAGTTGAGCCTCCTTATGCCAAACCAACATATAGGATAAGTCACTAAAAATATTTTTAGATCCATTTTCATAGCATAGAAAGTCAATGGTACAAGACATATCAAGTGTACATCATGTATATCAAGCACATCCTCCACTAGCTACATACAGGGCACCAATATTCAATTCACATCCATTGAGCCACATGATTGGCACCTTTCATTCTAGCCTTCCATTTTGGCCTTCTATCTAATTTTCTAAGTATGAGATTATTGAGGATGACATAGATTATCATGCACTCTTCATTAGAGCTTTTATTCATGATCATCCCATTCGCAGTGTTCTAATTGGCAATGGATCTAGTGTTAACATGTGTACTATGACACTACTACAACACTTGGGGTATACAACATAGGATATCACCCTAACTAACATAGTTATTAATGGATTAAATGGACATAGTCAAACTACATTGGGTGAGATCCTCATTCCATTACAGGTTGGTTCTAAATGCATGACCACCCCATTCACTATAGTTCTTAGCATAGGAGTTTTTGACATGTTACTTGGTAGACCTTGGATAAAAAAATTCTGAGCAATTCCATCTACAATGAATTGATGCATGAAATTCATCCATTTTAATCAGGTTATTATAGTTACTGGAATTCTATATGAGTTACCATTTCTAGTTTCAATGCCAATTTTAGTTCCAGAGCCATATTCAATTCTAGCACTAGTTCTAGCTCCAGTACGAGTACAGATGATCTATACACCTCCATAGATTTGGGATTCTAAATAGCTTCTAGCTATAATTTTCACACCCAAAGTAGTTTCATTAAGATCTCAACCATCTACACATCGAGCACATGTTCAAGAAGCTTCTCCTACTTATGGATGGGTCCCTAAGAGCCCTACAGTTGCATCTACTTTTTAGAGTTACAGAGGATCCCTAAGGTTGGTTTATACTTCATAGATTTCAAAGCATTTATAGCATATCTAGATTTTAGAGCCTCAATCTCAGCACTTCCACCGTGCCTCATGATCACGCACTATTCCACTTTTTGATACCGAACACCATGACAAGGAGTCTCATTTGAGACTCATCGGTTAGTATCATTCCTTTGCAGTATTTCCTATACATAGTCTCTTTTTCATGATTTTACATAGCTTATTACAAAAATAAAAAAACAATACAAAATTTAAAAAATACAAAAATATTTCAATTGTATGCATCATCTATGTTCTTACATTACTAAAACACTATACCAGACTTACATTATGTTGTTTTATGCTACTTGTTTGTCAATTTATCTATATTACGAGGCTTCACTGGATCTTATTTTAAGTGTGTGAAGTGCATCTAGATCTTTGATTGTTTTACTCCATCCATCGAGGGGGCATCTTATGTCTACATTCTAAGTATATATCAATACATCTACCCACTAGGGGCACACTCTACATGACTACACCATCCAAGTTATGTCATTCTTACACTACACACTTTAGACATTTTTTTGTAGTATGTTCTTTAATTTCTTACATAGATATTACATTGACATCCATTGGCATTTATCACACTTTTGTATTTCATAGCATATACATTAGTCTTGTATTATATATCGTGTATACTCTTGCTTCTCACTTTTTATAGTTAGATGCATGTTTACTTCTTCTAGTACTTTCCATGCTTCCACTCTTCACATTGATTAGATAGATGTGTTTGTATTTTCTATTTACTATTTGCTTCCTATTTATGTTTTAAGACATTTTCCAAATGTCCTTTGCTCCTGTCTATATGTGTGTTCCTTTGAACATTTGCCAATGTCCTTTGTTTGTGATTTTTTATGTTCTTGTGGCCCTTGTGCTAATCTTTTCTTGTTATTTTTGTGTGTGTATATAGTATTTTAACATGCCTTTCATGCTTATTTGGCCCCTTAGATAGCCTTGTGTGTTTTTTTCTTTTTTCTTTGTATGCTTGATCATTTCTCTTTGTGTGTAATTCCATGATTCTAATCATGCATTTACCTTGCTTCTTAGATGCCATGATGGACATCATGCTCCATCCCTCCATGATAATAACAACTAACATCTCACATTCCATATTTATCTTATACACATGCTATTACATTGTCATATCTATTTAGGCATACCCCTATAGATCTAACAATCTCTCTTTACAACTTTTGATATATCTTGAGATCATAAATATCAATGTTATATCAAACATTTTGGTAGCTTAACACACTTACAGGGTTTCTTCTAAGGGTAGTCATTATAGGGTCTTCATTCCTACCCTCAGACGATGAGGAAATAAATAAGGGTTTTATCAAAGATATTAGAGCTTCTACCAATAAAAGAAAATCTATTTTTAAACTAGTTCAATCTAGATTCTAGAATTCAATACAGGTAGCTAGATCAGGTAGACAACATAATTTATATTTTTTTTAGAATCAGGTAAAGGGGTGAGTTTAGTCATAGTTTTTCCATAATAGTATAGTCCAAAATCTAGTAGTTTTTAGAACTTTTTCACTCAGAGAATCTAGATACAGGGGGCATCATGCATGGTATGAAGGTTTATACTTACAATTTAGACATGGTAGTTGATATAACTTTTAGTTTAGAATCTATGTTCTAGACACTAGTTATTCGGGGCAATGTGCATGGCACATGGGCCTTCTCTTTTCAAAGTTCAGTACATTTTCTTGCATGTTCTCAATAGTTACATGCCTTACTCCATCTATAAGTGGTTGGCATCACTTTCAAGTAAACTTTCATACAAGTTTTCTTCTTGAGTTCCTGAGTTGATTCTAATTTTGGAGGGGATTTTTATATGAGTTCCAATATCAATCTTTTGAAGTGGCCAATATTGGCCCAGTTTCTAGTTACATTCAGCTATCCACACTAATATTTTTAGATTACAACAAATTCATGGGTTTTATGATCAATCTCATATGGCATTTAGCTTATACCAGTATCTTTCTATTCAGCTTCACATCATGAGGAAATGATGGAGGCAAAGTTCTATCTAACCTTTATATTATTGAGCCACTAATTCAAAAGGATTGGACACACAGTCTAGACATCAATTGAAAAATGTGTGATTCATTAACTTTGCATAGTTGGTAATGATAGAGCCAAAGGTCCTACCTTTACATTCTTGAGCCACCTTCTAGGGGATTAAGTACTTAGCACATCCATCGATATAACTCTTGGTTTAGTATTCATCTAGCATCACTCAACACAAACCAACAACATAATATGGTTTGTATTAGTTTACATACTCAGTGAGGTGTATTCATTCCTTTCTCTTCCTTTCTCTCTCTTTACCCAATTTTGTACATTCTTATTTTAGATATAGCATATCTAGTAAGAACTAATCTACTTTCACTTTTCTTATTTTTAGATTTACATAGTACAACATGCTTGAACCATGCATAAATATAATATCACACAACTTCTTGGGCTTAGCCTCATAGGTAAGTTTAGGTATGCTTATATTTTTCTCCTTTATCCTAGTATTTTTCTTAGCTACATACTTATAATAAAGGGGGACCAAATGTAATCACATAAAAATGTAATTTGTACAAATTGAGTATGACTTATGACATCCAAACCATAGGTCTTTCTTGATTGCTTGCACAACCCACTAGGCATGTTTTCACTACTTCTCAGTCACCTGAATCCTACTTAAATCAGCCCTAGCTACCCTATACTCCTCTCTTAGGCACAAACCTAACCCCTAAGGTCCATGTCCCCTTGGACAATAGTGCCATAAGTTGGACTATAGCATTGGACCCTAGGGTGTCCACTTTCTAGTTCTATTGTACAAGTCACTCTTAGCCTCAAACGATCAAATTTCCCTATATCCTTATCTTTTTCCCTATCAACCTAACATGAAGTCATCTAACCCAAGATCATCAGTTTTCCTATAAAATCATATTCAAGTGTAATTTAGAAGGTTTGGAAATAATTCAAAAGGCATGATCTAGAACTACACTAAGCACACTCAAGCAAATCTTCCTATTCTTTGCATATAGCCAACCACTACTATTTCCAGCCTACTCAAGCTCTTGCACAAGTCATGAGTCATCTCAAGCTTTACTAGATTCACATAATACTTGCATTACATACATAGGATTGCACAATACACACTAAATTTGGGAGAACTATATTAGCCTTGATCCCTCCTCAGAGTACTGGTATGTAGGTAGTGTCCCCACACATGGGGTGTGATCATACATTCAGTGCATAATACACACTAACCCCTTTTTCTAGCTGATTCAAGACCACTTGTCAAGCCTAAGGAGGAACCAAGACCCTAAAGGATAGAATAAATTGCACATAGAGCTTCATGGATGATTGAGATCTGATATTCCAGACACAGAGCCTCTCAAAGTATCAAAATAAAACCCAAAAAGCTCATAATAAATAGATTAGAGGGACTATATCTCTAAAAATAGGACTATGACACTGGACCTCTAATTTCTAGCTTTTGGTGCTACTATCTAGGTATAAAATAAACTTTAGGGTCCTATTTTGGATAGTCTACCCAATCATCTTAGTAATTTGTAATTCTAAAATCCTCTGTCTCAATCCAAAAGTTAGCTAAGTTTACTCTCTATCCCCTTGTTTGCTATTTTTAGTAATTAATTGATCAAATCCAGATTTAGCAAATCAGTAGGTTAATTTAGACATAGTATATTCACATATTTTCTAGATTAATCCAAACCTATTTACTAATTAGGAAATTAAAATCTTAGTTTCTCAAAAATAATAAAAACATATGTTAATAGGAAACATTATAAATTCAATATTGAAGATAAATAGGACCTTATAGAAGAAAAGAAATTACTTTGAAAGCATTAGTTAATGGACATATCTTATATTCATGAGTGTTCTAAAAGTTATGTAAATTGATTAGTTGGAAATTTATTGGCACAATGATCTTAGGATTTTAGTTGCTATAAATCAATGGTCTAAGTAACTAAGTGTCATGTAGGATTAGTGAATATGCATAAGGATTAAAACACTTCGGTTATAAAAGGCCTTGATTTTTTTTATTAATATAATCCTATGTAGATGGAATATCTAGTAATAAAACTCCTCTTATATTTCATTACTTTTTATCTTTATATAATTTTAATTAGCCAGATCTTTGTGAGATTTGCTTTATTTTTTTATTCCTGTAAAAATAATGTTTGAAGAGAAATAGAGAAGTCCAGTTGTTTATCCAAATGGTATTTATAGATTAAATTTGGTATATATCATTATTACTAAAAAAAATTAAATATGTGCTTCATGATTTAGATCAAATTTGAGAAAATGCTAATTATGATTAGTGAATGAATAGACATTAGAAAATGAATTTATTTCTACTAGATAGTGATCATCTAATCTATTGTTATTGTATTAGTGGCTGATGAAGCTTTAAAATATTAGAATTTTTTGGAAGTTATGTTTTCCCGTGTTATTTAATTGACAATATTTATAATTTAGAACTAGTTTTTTATCAACTTGAGTTTATTTTAGAATTATAAGAGTTCGATTAATTTTTTAAGGAAATGTCCAAGTTGTCAAAATAAAAATCTGATTTGTAGGAATTAATTATCTTTTCTCTAAAATATAATCTTGAAATGTTGGTTTGTAGTGAACATAACAAGGTTGAGGTTAGTTAATATAAATTTAATTATGGGCATTTACTTTTATTTATTCTTTTGTACAACCAGAATTAATTTATAAATATCTGGAGTAAATTGTTAACTATAGGGTAGGTAGTTATTAACTTGAAATTCCATGTGTCTCTTTTAAGGCTAAGGTAACCCATACTCTGGTCTTTCCTATAGAAGGCCTAAATGGGAGGGTATTTCACTAAGCAGTTTAATCTCCTACATTCATGCTTAAATGCTTACAAACAAAACCATCTTTCCCCTAGAAGTGATAAGTAACTACTCCAAATACCCTCTTTTGGCACAAGGGAGATGATGAAAGGCTAAAATAAAATGAAAATGTCACAAGTATGAAGGATTTGATGTTTAGATCTAAGTTTGATCTTTAATTTGAATTTTTTAAGCCTTTAACCTATATGATCCATATGGATATGTGTTTCCAACCTATGGCACATTGTTCATTTGTAATTGCATTCATTAGTTAATTATTGCTTTAGGCCAACATCTTAATATTTAAGGGTGGGGTGAATGGGTGTGAATCTCCCCATTAATTATATATATAGACTTAAGTATGGCTCACTCATTGCATGATATTGGTAAATTGTATTTTTATTAAGAGATTGTGGAGGTTTCCCCCTCGAAGTGGCTTATCATATATTTTGTTATATTATAGTTATATTATGATTTACTACTTTAATTGTGAATTAATTTCTTTACAGACTTCCCTTGAATTATATATGTATGTGTAATATTTGTATTTCTCCTCTTTCTCTTATGGTTTAATAGTACCATGTATATATAGGCTAATATAGGATAACTTATGCATGCCAACCAAATTTAGAAATGTAGAAAGGTAAATTTAAAGTCATATGATCAATATAAAATTTAAAATGGACACACACATATAAAAAATATGAACCCATACAATGCACAATTTTTTCCTAAATGGATCGTATAGTACATGGGCTTATTTCAGATAAAATTTAGGGTTTGTTTTCTACGTAGGTCTAGCCAACGAGTAATACTCTAAATATGTTAATAGATGACTTTTTATATGAATTTAAGGTGTTTTTTAGGCTCAATGTACCAAGTTAAACCTATGTAGAGGTAATATTATCCTATAAACATGTTAAAATATTAAAAAATATATATATAGTAAATTAGAGATATGACACTAGGAATAAGGGTCTTGAACCAAATTTAGGTGTCTACTTAATTCCCCCACTTTGACATGGGTATGTGAGTGAGATGCATGTGTGCATCAAAGTATACTTTAAATAATTAAAAGACACATCTTCACTTACCTAAATAATGATGAGGGTTTTTTGACACACATTCAAATTAAAAAAAATATGCACACTGCTTAGGTAATGTATGTGAAAACCATTTTAAATTATAAAAGTAGTCAAATTCTCATGATATGTTTTTTATTTTTGGAAAAAAATAAAATTTTCATTTACATTTGAAAAGAGAGCATAGATATGAAAATTCCTACTTGGTATCTCCCCAAATCTCACACTAGAAATATTCTTGATAAGTGTTCAAACATAGCCAACACTTCTCTGGGAGTCCTTGACACACAACTATACTTTTGATAGGTGTGGAAACATAGTCAACACCTCTTAGGGAGTAACTAACACCCAATCCACTTATTGATCAGGGAATTAACTAAGTTTTCTTTATTAATTTTTGTATTTAAAATTGGTTTTTGAAAATGCTTTTATATATGCCCCCTTTTTAGGTAAGGGATGAATACCCTGTGTCACAATTAGTCATCTCAAAAGAGAAATGTTAAATTCCTCATACATTAAAAAAAATAATTTAGTCAAAGCATGTAAAAATCCTATAAGTAAATGAAATTTTAAATTTTATAGCATCATAATTGTTGGTGTATAGGGTTTTCCTACACTTCTATTTAGCTTGCTTAGTTATGTGATTTTTCTATACATTGGGGAAGTTTATCCCACTTGTATGAGAATATTGGCTTGATGCCTCTCTTCCATATATTTTGGATAAGTTAGTCGTATATGCATAGTATGATTAGATTACACCTATCTTCCACCTATATATGTACATATTCACCTAGTCATAATGTAATGCAAAGTGAGCTATTCATATGAAGTATTGATATTTTACTCTCAATCTTTTTGCAATAATTATAGTGTATGATTTCATTTACTTGTAGCTTAATTATGGTGTGCATTTTCTAGACTCATGTGATCACTCAACATGTACATTCACTTGATTTAAAGATCTTAGAATCCACTCTAATATGGTATCAAAGCTCCAATTTATTTTTAATGATTGTCTAGTTTTATGTTATTAGTTTCATTCTGAATCTTGAGTTTATCATTTGCAAAAAAATATTTTTTTTATATCTGGAATTTATTCTTGTTGTTTGTGAAGAAATACTTTTTTTTTAATTCTCTTGCGGTGTTATTATTGTAGGTAAGATGCCATTATTTCATCCCCATCATAGTTGGGATGCCAAATTTCTTTGCCTTGGAAGGTTTCAAAATAGTAAAATCACATTTTTCACCCATTTACAAGTGCATATTTATGTTTTTTATTAAAAAACACACCTTTTCTTCTACAAACTAATCTCTACTTATATAGAATCATGCCAGAAAAAATATGAGTTTTGTGTTTTTTTTTTTTTTTAATCTATAAATCATTTTGAATTTTTTAATTTCATCAAGAATGCAAAAATTCAATTTTACTAACTACTACTAGAAAAAAAAAGAATATACTATGGAAATTATTGTTAAAGATTTTTTATTATTTTTAAATAAAAATAATATATTGTTGGCAGATTGTTTAAGATTTTTTAATTATCGATTTACTTAAGTGCATTTAATTTTTTTGTGAAAAATCATTAAAATCGATCACTAATGATGGGAAAAGAAGATTTTGTAATACCTTTTGATTGGCTATTTAGATTTCAGTGCCACTTTTATCAAAAGTTTATAGTTTTTTGTGTCTATTCCATTGATATCATTTGTTTTGTAATCACACTAAAATTATAAAGTGAAAAAAAAAATTGGGGGGGAAGGGGTGGGGACGAGAGTGAGGGGGTCATCATTAATAGTTTCTTTATAGATATTATTAATGTTGTACATTTGAATTCAAAGAACTATTTGTCTTGGAAGAATGGGAAAAAGAATCATTGCCTAGGAAATGATCTACTACCCTATCTCTTTAGACTTGTTCCTGATCTAAATGATTATGAATAAAAACATGCATGGTTTAATAATAATGACATGGTATATGGATTAATAGGTCTCACTATTTTTGAGGATATCATATATTAGATTGAGTACATTAAGTTCCCTTTCACTGCTTGGACCTTCATGTAGTAGTTGTATGGAGACATTGATTCTTCATCTGAGAGTGATGCTTCCTTGGAGAATCATTTACATGTTCATGATATTGATCCTTCTCTTCCTTAAAATACCCTATCTATAGTTTAATACTCTTGCATTCCATCATTGGTAGATTAATCTAATAGTGTTCATACTATGTACACACCTATACTTGTTGGTAATTTAGAGCTTAGTATCACTTCATCAATAGCTTTTAGTGATTCTATGCATCAAAACATTTTATGGGATGTGTAGTGTAGTCACATGAAATGCACTAAGATTACACCTTCTCCTATTTATACATTAAATTTTAGTGTCACTTCTTTGATAACTTCCAATGATTCCTTGTAGCAAGATTTGATGTCTTCTTGTTTTACCTTCTTGGGACATTTTTCTACTAGACAGCTCTTCTTTATTTGTAGAGTCATGCATTTCAGATCTAGATGACACCATTGAGGACATTGGTCTTATCTTTGATGATAATTTTGATGGAGTTGAATCTTATTCTTGAGATGTAATTAGGGTACTTATAAACCCTTATGCTTTCTTTCCTTCATTATTTGCTTCCTTATTTCCATCCTCTATAGTTAGGCATGTGATTCCTCATCAAACTTTGGTACATTTCAGCACTAGTAGGGAGACATTTGATCATTTTTCAGAGATATACCTCCTTATTCCTACCTACATTCCACTTGAGTAGGAATTCAATAGTTTGATTGCTTGGGTTTTTTATTCTAAAAGGAAGAGACATCATTTATTATGGATGGACCTACTATAGCATTTACCATGTGACATGCTACATTTACCTTCTCTCTCTTCTTTGTGGAGGCACACATGGACCATATTTTGTAGGATATAGGGTGACTACAATAATTTTATCTTTTAGTGGGGTCTTTTAGCCCTCACCTCTTCTTTTCTCTCTTTTGGGGGAAAGTTTTTCCTACAAGTTTTCTCCTTTTATCTACTTTATGATATATTTCTTTGTACTTGGGTACCTCATTAGGCTTTATTTTTGGGAGCCATTTTTATACCCACCTAAGTTATGCTTAAAGGGGTGTTGGTGTGTAAAATTTTCCTACACTTCTATTTACATTGTTTAGATGTGTGTTTTTTGTGTACATTGAAAAAGTTTATCCCACATGTATGAGGATGTTAGATTGGTGCCTTTCTTCCATATATTTTGGGTAAGTTAATCCCACATACATAGTATGGTTGGGTTACACCTATTATCCACTTATATATGTACCTATTCACCTAGTAATAATGTAATGTAAAGTGATATCTTCATATGGAGTATTGATATTTTATTCTCAATTTGTTTTCAACAATTCTCGTGTATGATTTCATTTACTTGTAGCTTCATTTTGGTGTGTAATTTCTTCACTCGTGTGATCAATCAACCTGTACATTCACTTGATCCAGAGATCCTGGCATCTACTCTAATAATAACGTTTTGAAAAGTGTACATATTTTTAAGTTTGAATTATAATCTATTATTCCATATAAAATCATGTAAATTTCAATCTAACATAGGAAACATAGTATCATATCAAACACAATGCACTATGGTATGATTCCCCTTTGGAAAATGAAAATTAGAAACAAGCATTATGCCCCCAAATGTCACAAGCATGCCCCTAGTTGGGATAGATAAATCATTGTGAACACACATAAATAGCATGCCCCCATAGATGGTGGAAACCATGGAAACATATGCATCACACAAGTATATTATATTATTCATGATAAACATCATGCTTACAATCATAGTATAGTAAGAGAGTGCACTCAAGTTAAGACCACACAATGTTAGTGACCACACCCAAGTTACTCAAAAAATAATATAGTGAGACTACATAAAGATGATACTCAAAAGACATGAAAAAAGAGGATCATGTGTGTATAAGGATGCACAGACAAGAAAATACTTAAACACCTAATCAATCATTCATGCATAATATTAAATGTAACCTTGTAACAATAACAATCTGAAATATCCATGTGATATAATATATAGATACTATAAGGAGATGTAATGAGCAATGTAATCTAGTTTAATAGGATAAAGCATAATCAAGAATAAATAGCACCATGCAAAAATATAATAAAATGGAAATTCCCCCAAGATATGACATTTTTTCTATGAATTTTTCACTCCAAGATGTGGGTGAATAATGTGAAATCCAATAGCATACAACCTATGAATATACATGGCATCCTCTCAAGAATATACCATGAAAATCATATGTGTAAACCATGGATAATGAAAACCTCTTGCATAGGTAACATGTGACATGCATAAATCAATATTTTAAAAAAAAATATTAATGTTTTTTAATTTTTTAATTTTTTTAAATTTTGAATTTTTATAATGATTTTCTATTTTGAATTTTTTCAATGTTGATATTTGATCAAAATGTAATAATATATTATATAGTCCACTACATGGTGAGGCCAAATAGTATGTGAATCATGAGGAAATAATAATGATAAAAATGGGGAATATCTCATACCCCCAATGTATAAATTCTTAAAGGTAGAAAAATATGGTAATAAATTAAAATTTTGGCACTAACCAATCATATGTCAATGTATGTGTAAGATCTAAAATCTGAATTTGGAACCATGAAGTGATAATGTATATAATGGATTTCAACAAACAACATAAGTGAGTAAAAATTATCCGTAGGAAAATATGTATCATGTACACCAGTGTGAAAGATATAATCAAATGAATAATGTGTATGATAAATAAGCAATTCCAAGATATAAACAGTATTAAGGATATGAAGGCCTATCAAACATAGTAAGGCATGCAAGTAATATGGCTTGTTAATATGCTATAAGTATGATAAATACAAATTTAAGGATAAAATATAAGTGTTATTCCCTCATGGGTATATTATGTTAAATTCATGCTCAAGTAAACTCATAATATGTCAATGAGAAACATGTGTGGGTGTGATTCCCCCATATAAAAATATGTGTATATAGATGTAATTGATAGAGATCATACTTGGGTATGATGCCCCGATAGGCATAGATTCATCTTGTGTAAAATTTCCATAATTTTTTTATGTTCATTATATAATTCAATGAATTTACTTCTAATTTTGAGAGGTAATAATCACTTATACAAAGCTTTTTCATAATAATGAATGGGTTCAAGTTGTTCAGTTTGAATTTTCATTTATGTTATTTATTTGAATTTGTGTTATTTTTTTTTATTACCATTCATCTTAACTCTTTATTTATAATTAATTTATTTAATAAAATTTAAAATTAATATGCTTTTTAAGTCATCCATTTAGCTACTTGAAATAATCCCACATGCATGGGAATTTAGTTAGGAAATAACTAGTATAAGATCCTATTCTAGTAGAAAGCTATCTAAAAAATTTATTGTATTCAGTTTACTCAAAGGAGGTTATCCCCTTGAAGAGGTCCAAAATATTTTAATGAAATTTTACTCTTTTTTAATGTAATATAGTCTTTTTATGTTCATTTACAATTATCTTTTTTGGTATTTTCACTATTGCTCTAATCTAATGCAGGAAGATTCATATCATCTGGTATTAGAGCTCTTTCCAAGACTATTTATTTTAATAATTTAAAGGGTTTAGGGTTATCTAATTTTGATTTTTTTATGCTTTCACCTCATCCAATCAATATCTTGGTGATTAGAAAGTGGTAACAAGGTGGTAGCACTAAGCTTCTTACCTAGAATTTTTTCTTCCATCTATTTTACCCTAATTTGATTTAGAAACCATAATAGGATAGAAATTACTATATGAATTCAAATAAATAGATATAGCATTAAAGTATACACCTAAATGTAAAATAGTGAAACTAATTAAAATGATTTGAAAAGTGGCATATTTTAAATACAATAAGTACAAAAAAAGGATAGGTACTTAAATTTTCTAACTAATTATCTAGATGTGATTATGTTTTGATAATGGAAAATAAACTAAATCAGGTATATGATTCATTTGATTCAATAAATATGTTTCTATCTGCATAAGGTTGGTATAGTTAAATCTTTCTTAATATTGGCTATCAATATTGACTTGTATTAGTCAATAGTGACTTGTGCTAAAAAATGGATTTGTGACCATACGGCCACCTTTTCCTATCTATAAAAGATTTATGTGTAATGTTGAACCATGATGATGCATGCAACTCTATAAATTAGTGTCCTTCACCTTGAAACCTTGGGTTTACTTTTGAGGGCTAGAAACATGGAAAAAATAGGAGTGTAATGGGTTGAGCTAATCCCAATCACCCTTTTTATGATTGATCATTATATACATATCTAATACTCCAAGGATGTAAATCAAGCAACATGTTGTTATCCCATCTAGTGTGATTGTGCAATTATGCTCATTTACTATATGAATGCAACTAATGATTTAGATTTGATATTCAACAATATTTACTTTGAAGTGGATTATATATGTTTTAGACTTGGCTTGTGACTAATTCACTATTTAGAAAAAATGGAAAAGATTTGATTAATGTGTTGTAGTGTATATATGTGTACTAGATAAGTTCCATGTCCTTTATCATAAGAGGCCTTGATTTTTGTATATATTATCCCAATCGAGTAGTTTACTATACCACTGACAAATTAGGTATATGGGTTAACCCTAAGGAAATATTTTATTGTAAAAATTAGTTGGTGTTAGGTGAGCATCACTATTGATAGGTATAGGTTAGTATGAACTAGTGTACTAACCAAATCTGATGATAGTGACCCTTACATAAAAAGACTAAAATAAAGATCTAAGAATATCTATGCAAGATAGCATACAAGTTTGAAGTAGATAGTGGGGTTATTTTATGTGTATAACAATAGAATAGAAGGGTCAAACTCATAAGGTATCATATAGGTATAAGATAATGGTGGGTTAGGACCATATTTTTGCATATAAATCATGCATGGTAAATGTATGTCGTCATTATTAAGTAATTGTTACCATATTTTAATATCTAAAAATGGTTACCTTTTATTCTAGTAATATAAATTATTGATTAAAATGAAAAGGTATACCTTAGTGTGGACAACTCACCTTATCTTTGGTAGGAAGCTCTAATTATGAAGGTTACTCAAAATCAAAACATGTAACAAACATTGGTATTTAATACCTGTAAATTGAAATTTTAAATATAAACGTGAAATTTAAAAATTAAAATCATGCAAGGAAAACACCTATGTGTTTGTTAAAAACCATATTGCCCTTCCAACTTGTTGGAGAAGATGTTTCCTTGTTGAATTATTGAATAAAGGTGTTATCCATTAAATCACTTGGAGATTGGTTCTTCTTGTTGAATCATGCAAGCCTTTTGTTTGGAAAGACAACATGCCCCAACCCTCCTAAATGTGGGTAGAAGTATGTGATGCACTAACCTAAATGATTACTTAGATTCTATAAAGAATGGCAACCACATTATGAGCTATCTAGAATTTGGTCACATTTTTGAATTATTTTTTTTTTATGACTCAATAATTTGAGGGCATGATTTATTATGGGGATATGGTCAATTTTTTGGGAAAATGCTATGATATTAAACTCACTAGGGGTTTACTTTTTGACAAGTCATTGTTTTTCATTCCTATGGGGGGAGTTGATATTGTTTTTAAATTTCAATGGCTTACCACATTTCCATGATCATTGAGCATCATGAAAAATATTTATAGATTCAAGGTTGTTCATTACTTGGTGTGGATTGACAAAGTGTTTTAAAAAAAACAATTATAATAATACTCACTGCAAAGTGCATAAATTTGCATGAATCAATAGCATGCCCCTCTTAGATCTATGACTAATGTAAATTTTCATATTATGTACATGTATGAATTAATATCATACCTCATTAACCTAAAAGTGTTTATATGTGGATGAACTAGTATAGTGTTGCTTGAGTCTATGCCAAATGATATTAAATATTGTGCATATATATGTTGAATTGAGGACATGTATCTTAAATGTATGTATGTGGAAACATGTAATCCATGTTATTATAAATCATGTACATGTTCCCATGCATATACACCTAGATTTGAATGAATATATACTCAAGTATTTATAAAGTGAGTGCATATGCATAGCATATGCCCCCATAATCTCTATTGATGTGCCAATTTTTGTAATATAATTGAAATCTTATAATATTTGAACCATTATAAATCTATTAAATATGTATTTTGATTATTCATATTATAAATTTATATTCATGGATGTGTATGTCTCTATGACAGCTCATTGTAATACCCCATTTGAGGTGAGGGGTATGCCATGTAAGTTATTGATCTCAAAATAAAAGTTAAAGGTATCATGTTTTGTATAAATATAACATCAGGTATAATCATGTGAACATATTGAGAGTATGTAATCATAGTAATGTATATGTCAATCAAGGCATGTATGTATCTTATGTAATGTAAGGCATTATAAGTGTTGTGTCTATAATTGTATGTATGTATGTATGAAACATGCACTAGTATCCATCACGAAAGAGGTAAATAAATAATACTATGTAGTAAAGGTACATGATATGGATCATGGAAAAACTCAATATTATCCAACTCAATAAGTAAAACAAGATCAATGAGCTCACAAGTTAGAGTCACACATAATTCAAGGGCCACATATAAGGGACATGAATATGTCAAAACAAACAAGTCTAAGAGCCACACTCAAGGGACATAAAAATATGGCAAACAAGGGACATAAATATGTCACATTAAACAAAGCCAAGGGCCACACACAAGGGACATAAATATGTTTCATATAACAATACCATGAACCACACACAATATATAATCTCAAACTAGCCTATCATGCAAGATGTTAATATCATAAATGAAGCATATAGCAAGTAAAGACTAGTCTACACCATCCATATGTATTAATGTCAAATCATAGTATAATAGAATATCCATGTATCACTATGTAAGATATGAGTAACTATCAATAAATGTGTAAATAATATAGCTAGTTGAGCATGGTATATTAATTATTAAATATATAACCTATAATAGTGAAACCTATGGAATAAGATGTTCTCAATATTGGCATGGTAAGTAGGTAAAAGTAAGTTCAACATCTATATGATGAAGTGTAAATTGTATGTCCTACATCACACTCATATACCATGAAATTTATGTGTGTATGAAAATAATATGTCATATATAAATAGATGATAAATAAAATATGTAAATAGTGTAATCTATTAATCATGTCATGCTTAGATCTTAATTTGTTTTTAGAATATTTTGAATGTTTTTATTTTTTTGAATTAATTTTTTTATTTTTATTTTTTGAAACTAATATCTTTATGTGTAATATCAAAGTAAGTGCATGATTTTCATATTGTTTATCATGGGTTTACATTCTATTGTATCTAATTGATATGCTCTTTTACCCATGTTTTTTTATAAATACAAATGGACCCAACCAATTAAGCTTAAACTTGCCATTGGTCTCTTTTTATACATTATTGTTTTTTTTATTATCTTTTAATATTGATTTTCCAATTTAAAATTCATGATTGTGAACACTCTTTCCATATTCCCACTTGATATGATCTTGGTAAAATTTTAGATGTTAAATATCATATATGTATTTATCGACTAGCATTTCTAATTTATGCTATTATTTATCCTGCTACTCATTATCCTTGATAATATCTTTTAAGGATACATGCAAATATGGTATCTTAAAATCCAAAGGTAACACTATTTTTTTTCCATAAACATGAGATTATGGTATAGCCTTGGTGTATGAACACTTGTGTGATATGCCCATAATGCATATATAATTTAAATGTGCAAATCTTCACCATACTTGGCAATTGTTTTGATTATTATGCTTGTAATTGTTTTATTTTTTACTTATGCTTGTACATTTACTTGTGAATAATATGGTGTAGATAAAGTATGACATGTATTTTACTTACCTTAGAATATTTTAATTGTTTTATTTTTGAATGAAGATCCATTATTTGTGGCAATGGCTAATGGTAGTCCAAATTATGAGATGATATTTTCATTAATAATTTACATATATATTCACTTATAGTTGGCACTAATGGTATGGACTCTACCCATGTTTTAGAAGTACTTGGTATCTATAAGAATATATTTGTGATCCTTTGATGGTACATGGTTTAAATTACTATGTTTCTAACAATGTGAGTATAACTTAGCATGCTCTTGACATCCTTGTTCAATTTTATGCCAATAATACCCTTGTATTAAAATTTTGTAAGACATTTATTTTCCACTGAAATGACTTCCACATTCACTATCATGTACCTATAGTAAGGAAATTTTAGTCTTGACATAGCTAAATCACAAAATTAAGTTTTCTTGTAATGATATTTTGAATAAAGATCCTCCAACTAGAACATAATTTTTTTTTTCATTTTGTACTTTTCAATTATTATTACATGTAACATTTTATGAGATAGAATATTTGTATAAAATTTTATATATGTCTTCATACCATTCTGAATTTATTACACTACAAGGACTTATAGAGCCTCTTTTTCTACTATAAATAATAATTAATGTTGTAGCTATCAAATAGTAAAAAAATCATGATCATCATTGATCTTGATGGGAATCATATAGGTAGCATTGGGCATGGCATCAACATGTCAATTATCTTTTCAATGTATGATCTCTATTGAAAAAGTCTCGAAGTGTGTCTATAATCACTATACCATTTATTTGCATGGGATTAACTTTTATTATTTTGTCAATTAAATATATAAAACTTGATTAACAACTACCTAGGAATCCCCATACACTTCTAGTGACATTATCTATAATGTGTGTTGCATATAATCCAAGTATCTATCAATGCAAGTTTTGACAGCCAATAATTAGGTAGGAGTTGTTAATCCCTCCCTCTCCTAAAAGGAAACTCATGTGAACAAGTCTCCCCAAGATCTTGGTTATGAGGTCTTGGTATGTTGGTCTTCTCTTAGTTGGTTGATGTGAACTATTCCATATAAGGAACCTATTTGAATGATTTGAATCAAAAGAAATAACTCTCACTAAAGTATTCAGTAGAAGTCATGCTTCCAAGAGTTAGTTCCTTTCACAATAAGACTATTCTCACTAGTTTATCATGCCCATGAATGCAACAATGTAGCAATTATGATAAACTTTATGAAATGGATTCATCAAAGTAATCAAGATAAATAGTTAGATTTAGATTGTTATATTCCTAGATTTAAATGACCATAAAGCAAGAGAAGAATATTAAGGGGAAATAGATAAAATTCCTATTATAAACATCAATAAAATTGAAGTTATCTAACTAAGTGAATTACCATTTAAACCAATATCTAGTTGAGCCAGACTTAGCACAACTTGAACTGAATATGGTGCAAAAGTTTGTTAGGAGGAGCGACTATAAGAATAAAGTACATTACTACCATAAAAATGTGTAATAATTGACAAAAAAATCTTAAGAGTCTTCTAATTATTAGGATTTTTCCTTTAGATCAACAATATCTTAAAACTCATATAATTTTCAGACTCAAAAAATAGTTATGCAAAAACAAGATGAAATTAGATAAGGGAAGAGATTATCCTAGAAAGTAAAGGAAAAAGGTTTGGTTCTATATGCCTCCTTTCACAACCCACAAAGATCCATCCCTTTTCATGGTACAAGATCTGATCTTATATAGGCATGTAGGCCTATAGAGTTCAAATGCATATTCAAATTTAGATTCATTCCATGAGGAAAATATAGGAATCTTTGATAAGGTTACTTGACTACATAACCAACGTGTCATTCATTCTAGTGGGTTTCTTGTTACTTGAATCCTTCTCACTTTCCTTCTACTTTGCCCCCATGGCATGGTTGGTTCTACTTTTGTGGGATCTAATTGACACTTGGCAGTCCATCAGTGCCCCAAGATCCTTTTTATTTGCTTGATTTATCCCTTCTTATGGCCACATGGCCTCTTTTCATTCTCATGGGCTCTTAACTTTTTGACCTTGTCATTGCCACACATATTCATCTTAGTGCTTCTCACTTTTTCATAAAACTTTTCCTTCAACATTTGCATTATCACAAGTTTAGTTAGGGATATTTTTCCAAAAAAAAATATAAATAAAACTTTTGACAAAGTCTCAACTCTATTTTCTAAGACCTAGAGCTTCAAACACTTTTTTGCAGTCTTTAAAACTTTTTTTGGAATAATTCTTCCAACTGCTTCTCTTCATTTTATCCAAAGAGTAAAAGACTTAGGTAATTCCAATGAAGGCAAATTCCACGTAAATCCTCTAACTGTTTGCTTGTATAATTTCTAACTTCATAAGATATAAAGATCCAATACTTGAATGATTCTTGAAAAGTATTCAAATTTTTTGTATTTGAACCTACACACAAAATTTTTGACAAACCTTTAAATATTTTATTGAGGAGAAAGACTTCAATAATTTCACTTTTAAAAACACAAAGTCTGAAGGCCAACCATGAAGCAAACATGTGAAACATAGTTAGTGACTTGGGTTTTAAAAAATAATGACTGCAAATTTGAATTCCAATGGCTAAGTATAAGGTTGAAGGAATGACTAAGTATAAAACAAAACCATGCGCAAAGTTAGCCACTTGTTTGATTTAAAAGGGGATTCCATCCATTTGCATGAAAAGTGACTAAGTCAAAAATTGAAACCTTATAAACATTTAATAGTTCATATTAAAATTTAAGAAAAAATAGATTGAATTACCCAAGAAAATAAATAATAAACTTATGAAAAACTTAGATAATTGCATAAACTTAAAGTGAAATAGTGTGAAAGAAAGATGAAACATGTATCTCAAAAAACTACTAGATAAGTAGACTAAGACTTATTAGACTTATGCACATTCAAATATTAAATGAACTCATTTCTAAATGAAATCTTGGACTAAATTGAACAAATACAAAGACACTAAAATAAACCCATTCAGTCACTTGTAACTTCATCATTTAGTGAATTGGTAATAAGTTTAACTTAAATCAACAACCACAACAAATCCCTAAAAGTCATAAGACCAAACTATAAATCAAAAGAGGGTCCCCATTTTTAGACTAAAAATGGGGCATGTTGTGAAAACAAAAAAAAAAGTGACTCTTGTTGAGAAATACTCTTGAGTATATCAAGAATATAGAATCTCTAATTTCATAAGAAGAAAAATTATTAGCTGCATGTTATCAATTAGAATAAACTAGAATTCAATAGGTACTAAATTTTATAAGAACATGTGACATACTAAGCTATGATATTATCAAAACCATCTATGTGTGTGACCAAGTGATTTATTCCTTTATTTTATATTGACACGTAGTAATTGAGATTTGTATAAGTCCAAAACTACTAAAGGAAAAAAATTTACAATTCATCTTGGGGGTAAGTGGTTTGGGCATTGCTATACTGCCAGCTAGGCATTCATAGCCCTGATAGAGATACCTCTAGTCCCTTCCAAAGACCTCACTCCACTACCAAGTAGGTTGTAAAGCTTATGATGAAGGTTGTCAAGATCACCCTTTTGAGGAGAATTTTATATTTTACTTTTAACTCAATTATTTTGAAAGGATATTTTGCACTTCATCCATTAGAGGGTTGGGGCCCAAGCCATGGGTATAAGGAAATTAGTAAGTTCATGATAATTTTGTACAAATTAGAATTGAAGCAATGTTGTATTTTTATTCAAATATTTCATGAGTACATTAGATGGATTCAAACAAGAATATAGTTGTTCTAAAATTCACAAGTCATATTATAAATCATTGACCTTTAGAAATTAGGAAATTATGAAGGCAATAATAATAGTTTCACACAAAAATTTCAAGTAAAATTTGTAGTTAGGATCCCTAAGTGCCATTTCCATTATCTTTGCAACAACTTGCCACATCATTCATGTGATTATCAAGGGGACCAAAAGGCCAAAAATAGTTGGGACAAACCCAAAAAAGAGGAAAAAATAGAAAATAAAAAAAGTAAAACCTAGACAAATAAATAAGGGATTGTAAAGAAAAGTAAAAGTAAAAGATTGTTGGCAGGGCTCCCAAGCCACTCAAGCTTGGAAGTGATGCTTAAAGAATTGTCTATTTATAGGAAATGGGACATACTCACTAGTAATACACCTTAGTTGGAAAGCATTCATACCTAGTATTTTAGAAATTTTATAGGAATTGAGCCATATTGCATCAAATTTTACATGTTGTCACTTTTGATCATGAGCAATATCCCATAGAAGGACTATATCTAAGATCTAGAAGGCCTTCACATTGGCCCTTTTGTCAAAATAGCATTTGAATACCTCTTGATGTTTACTAAAGTGAAACAAGGTTGCATATAATTTTTATTATAATTGCATGAGATTCAAGAGGTGGGCCTCTATTGGGTCATCATTTCCTAAGTACTCTTTAGTGAACTGAAAGATAGGGATTCTTGGGTTGGTTGGGAAGATAGGATTTTATCCATATGCCAAATTATAGGGGGAGGTCCCCAACTTAGATTTGACCCTATTTATGTTTGACCATAAAGAAAATTTAAGCATTTTATGGCAATCCCTTGGGTATTTTTCTAAGGTTTTCTAAATTATATTCAATTAATTTTTATTTGTTGACTCAGCTAACCCATTACCTTGTGGATAATAATTAGAAGAAAACTTAAGATTTGTTTATGATCATAATCCCATTTAAGGATTTGGATGGAGGAGAAAGTAGGGCCATCATTACATACCAACATGTGGGCATCCCAAACCTTGTAGCAATGTATTCCTTCAATAATTGAGTGATTATGTATGTGGTGTAATTCTAAAATAGTTGGACTTCAGGCCAATAAGTACATTAATATGTCATTATTAGGATAAATTTATGGCTAAAAAATTAATTAGAATTGATGGTCCCCTTAAAGTCTAGTCCCTAGTTGGAAAAGGGCAAACCCTCAATGACCGATAGCATTGAAATTATTGGAGTATGTTCATGGGATGTAGTGACTTAGTAGGTATGGCAATTCTTCACATGTAGATGAGAATCCTTGAAAATATATGGCTAATAGTAACTGTTGTCACTCAATTTTTCACCCTTAGAGAGGTAGATCAAACCTAATCCAATTGAGTAAAATAAGGGATTTCCCCTAGACCTATGGGTTGTCTATATCAGGGGTAAACCTCTAGATTAAAGGGCTAGCTCCCTTAATATGTCTATTCAAGCTCATCACCTATGCTACTAACTTGTTTGGATGAAAAGGAAGAGAGAAAACATGAAATAAATTTAACTTAATGAGGTGATGCACCAAATAAAAATGGATAACTACCAACCAACTACAATTACACTTAAAACAATAACCTAACCTACACATGACACTAATCTAAATCTACCTTTCAACATGAGTATTTCTCACGCAGGTTTGTCAAGTAAGCTTGAGCTAGGAGGAATAAAAAATAGGCCATGAAATGAAATTAGTGAAGATACAACTAACTAAAATCATACACACTTTATTTTAACACTTAAATAGACCTACAAAAGATTTTTAAAACTAAATGTTAATTCTAACAAGGACATCATGCCAAAGAAGTGAATTTATCACTTAACAAGATCAACTAGTCTAATATACACATTGAAAAAGTCCATGGAAAAGGTAAACAAGGTTTTTATTCATTTATCAAAGGCTTCAAATATGTAGGGCTTATCCATACCTAGGTGGAGGATACAAACTTAGCCAATTAAAGCACAATATATAACACAAGTGAGAGAGAAGAAGAGAAGGGCATAGGAGAGAGAGAGAGATTATAAGTGTCCATGTGAGCTAAAAAATAAATATGGTTATTGAATAGTCATGAATAGACTTTAAAATCCATGTGTCTCATTCTTGAATATTCTCTAACCTTCCATGTGGTGTAGGAGTTAGAATGCTTGCTTGACACCTTGACTGGCTCTCCAAAACTACCCTTTGCTTTACATTATTGAGTGATAAGTGGCCTTCTTGATGGTTAGATTAGGTTCTCTTACATATTTTCTCTACTCTTGACACTTATCAACTCAATCCATCAGGTTCTCTTTGACACATTTTTTTTTCTTGTTAGGTGTTTAGAAAGCTCTTCATCTCCTTAGGCCAATCTTGCATACAAGTGTTAAAACTTTAATTATTATTCTTATAATAATCCTATATTCATGTATGTCCTACCCAACTCATATTAGACTTTAAATAATCCATTTTTAGTTCTCAAACTAGTCTCGAGAATTTCTTCTTTACCAAAAGCCCCAAATTGTCATCATTCCTTATAGCCCTAAAATCAAGTAAACCTCCTTGTGTAAATATTTATATGAATGTTGATGAGAAAATGAAGGAATATTATATAACCTAGTATTTCCTTATAGTTTCATGTTCAATTTTAGAATTATAAAGTGAGTGGAGATATCCCTTTATATTATTTATCTCTCCTAACTAGGCCTTAATTAGGCCTCCCTAGCTAGAGAATGAAAAATGAATCTACAAGCTTCCCACATGTGATAACACCAAAATTATAATATGATTAATTTAAATGACATCATCCCCATTCTCAACACCAATTTTGAAGTTTTAGAAACATGTATGGACCTATCACATAGCATAAAATAGTCTTTTAAGGCTTATTCTATACAATTATGTACCTCCAAGTATGAAATAGAGGCATGGGATGATGCTCAAGGGATTATTAAACATGTTTTAGGTAATTTTGAATTTTTACAATCCATTTTTAGGCATATAATTTCATTTCTCTCTCATCGGGTCAATTTGGCTCTCTTAGGCAACTTGAAAGTGCCTTAAAGTCTTAAGGTTGATTCATAAAGTTTAGGGCGTGAATCAACCAAACAATTTCAAAAAGTGTAATTAAACAATGGTATATAACTTCCCATGGTATCCACATCTCCCATGTATTATCTTTTAACCATAACAAGAAAAATAAGATAGCCTCTCAAACTACTAGTAGGCATTCTATAAGGGCTGAGAGTAAATTAAGGTCTATGAGAACTTTCCTAAGTTTTTTATGAATATAATCATTTCAAAGAGTTCAATTAAAACCTCCTTTAATTTTTCCCATGGTTCTCTAAACTTTATATCTCAATCATATCCCCTAAAACCTCAATTGCTTAGGCCTAGGGTTCTTAAGCCTAGTTACTCATCTTACCCTAACTGACTATATTTATCTATTTCTCTCATTTTTAGGGTCTAAGTCCTCATTAAATGTTTGTATATGTTTCCTTACATATATTTAGGGTCTTCAGTTATATAAATCCTACTCCAACTATCCATTTTTGTATTGGCTACCCATATAGGTCCATACATTCAATTAGGCATGTTAGGCCTGAATAGGGTTTGACTATGTTTTACATCCATTGTTGTTTGTGTCTAAGTATCTAGTGGACTATTATATCCCATTCAATTATGTCAAATTATATTTCTCTCCCTGAATCCTTCTGTAGTATTTAAAACCTTTCAAACAAGTAACCTTCTTATGAATCTAGGTGAGATAGTACAGACAAGGTTTAGGGTTCTATCATCAATTTATTCATCTCCTCAATGAACTTGAAGGTATTATGGAGTCATATATCATCAATAACCCATATTAAAATATCCATCACTCCATCAGACCTTTTCACATACCTTTTAAACTTTTGAAACAATAGGTACTTTCTATGAGTAAGTAGACCTATGTATGCAAGGACCATGTAGACAGGGTTTTGCTTTGACATCCCTTTGATGTCATGCTTTCAACTAGTTTGATAAATTTTTCATCATCACTTGAGCCATGCTCCTATGTTTCATATACACTTATGTTTAGTTTTGAAACTAGATGCTACCCTAACAACCTATAGGTCTCTATAGGAGTAATCTAAGTGCTCTTGGGGGTTTAGAAGCTTTTATCTTTCAGACAGTGATCTTATCAAGGTTTTTCGTAATATTTATAAACTTATAAACTTATAAAAATACCAAATACATTGCCTAATTTCCATTTTATACTCCTTCCTTTTACTATGAACAAGTAACTTCTCTTAATAAGATAGGCAGACTTGTAAGTGATCAACTAGTTATGTATACACATTTGGGACTGGTCTACCAATTTGGTGTTATAGGATCCCTAATTCCAAAACTAAACCTCCTTAAACTCTTTTCATGATATTAAATATCTAAGTACCTTTTAAAAATCCTTGAACCTGTATACTCTATCAACATCATTGTCTCAAGATAATCTTTTCAACTGGTTGTAGGTGATTATTGAAGGGATTTGACTATGTTTGGTTTTAAAATTGATCTTGATCTATAAATCCAATATTCAAATATTTAAATGTCTCTAATATATTATTTTTGATGTCTTAAGACAGTTATCAATGCCTTGAATGTCTAGACTTTACTATCATTCACTATTTAAGGCACTCCTCTCAATAACTGCAAGTAGTCATTGAAGGGGGTTGTTTATATGATCTTGAATTTGACTTCTCTCACTACACCATGATGTCTCACCAATATAAATTCCTCATAAATATTACATCCTCACTACCCTAAATTCCATTAGCATTCTTGAGCCATTTCACAACTTTTGTATTCACTATCTATATAGAGTCCTGTAGGTGCATTAGGCTTGTTAGCTTATCTTTAGTTTTGTTTGACTTTAGGTGATTGTAAATACTCATTAGTGTGTGTCCCTTTTAAAATTGAAACTTCACCATGTTTTCATTCATAAGTATACAACTTTAACATTATCGCCATTGGATTTCTCTTGAAGTTGCAGACCTATAGGTCTGCAGACTTGTATGTCTACAACCTTGTGTTTAGGAAGATGAAGAGTGAAATATGACTGTTATGGACTAAATATCATTATTCCATCATATTAACACATTATAATAGGAAAAATAAACTCTTAAACTCCTTGAAAATGCATATTCAAACCACTCAAATCACCTTGTTATGCATGGACACTAGAACATAATCCATAAGGTGATTGAAGATGTGAACATTTTGAGACAATTACAAAATGTTTAGTTGATCATAGGGACATTTATGGATTGCAAAGTGAGTATAAGATAATTAAGGAACACTTATATGAATTAGACCACCTAGATAACCTTGAAAAATAGAAATATTGGTAGTCACCTACAAACTATGCACAAGAGAAACTTTTGTTGATAAAAGACCATCCACATATTCCATCATGGTGAATGAATGTGTATGGTACATATATAGACCTGTGAAAACTCATTCCAATTGGTTTAATGTGGCCAAAGAGTTCACACTTGTATTGGAGTTGCACAAAACTTAGCTAGTGGGGATTTAAGCCTTTAGAAAGTAGTCTAACTCCTTATCAATTGTTCATAAAGCTAATGATCTCAATCTAATGACCAACACCACAAATTGGAATCCCATAGGGGTCCCAAACTCTAGCTAAAATTTTATCCCCCAACTTTACTTGTAAAACCTGTATCATGTAGTTGAAAATGGCCTTCAAGAGCTTTGAATGAAGCAATGGGGGAGATAGAGATATTTTTTCAACTATGAAAATTGAAACTTCTTCCCATGCTTTTGTTTACCTATAAAAACTCAAGGGACACCTATGTAATGTTTTTACTTGTAAGTGACTTTAAGAAGTCCATACAAGTCTCTTAACTCTTTAAGATGGAGTTGAAACTCAAGATTCTAACCCTTATCTAACTCTCTGATAGGTATGGCAGTTATGTAACTACTCCAAGGTCCCTGGAAGGTGTGTGGTATAGATTTATCACTTAGAGAGATTTTGACACACATGAATGTTAGCCAAAAATCACATTTTCACTCATTTTCACCACCTTCAAGTTTACAAATGAACCTTAAATTCTCCAAAACATCATGAAATGTTACGAAAAAGTGGTTAATACATAAAATGACCTTGATAAACTGCTAATCACCTATGATACCATTTGACCAAGCATTATCTCTCCATGACATGTCTAGACCACTATATGACCAAAATAAGACATTGCCTTAACTTCTCCAAACTAACATTAAACAATGTTAATGAGGCTTTATGAAGACTTCTAGGGACCATATAAGGCATGACAAGACCACATGACAATATAATGAAAGTTTCATCCTAAAGGGGGTGACCAGTTTTGACTTCAGGTCAAAATTTGGTCAACATTCTTGGTGATTCATAAGGGTAGCATGCCTGCAATGCTAAATGGATCATTATCCTTATTTGTCTATTGGGTAATGGAGTCACTTTCACTCATTTTAAAACTTGAATATACCTTGATCATGACACAACAATTTGATTAGACCTTCAAAACACACACAAACAAAAACAACAAGACACAAACAAAGCAATAAAACTCACATATGTGTTATCAATAACTTAAAAAAACATAACAACAACATAAGAAAACTAACTATATACAACTGACCTAGAAATAATTTCTTCCTCCTGGATCAAAGTAAAATATTGTACCATCTCTTGCTTCATGAGATGAAGGATGATATGAAACAAGTTGTCTCTTGAGCCTTGTTCTTGATGTCTTCATCTTCTTCATGCTTTTCAATCTTCTTGGCATTTCTCAAATGAAAAAATGGTAGTTACAAACATGCCACCTATGAAGGTGAACTCATCTTGTACTTCAACATCCCTCTCATGATGCTCCTCAACTATAACTTTATCCAATGATGCTTCATCTAAGCATGCTTATTTTACCTTCATGGAGTCTTGAATGACATCACATTTCTTACCAACTACTACAAGTTCATCAAGCTCTTCAAGGAGCTTTGAATACTCACTCTAATCTTCATCATTTTCTTCAATGAAGACATATTATTCAATCTCATTATGAACTTAATCTTCAATAGGCAACATACCCTTGCAAAGGCCTTCAATATCTTGAAGGAGTTTAATATGTTTCTACCAATTACCTTTATCCTCTTTCTTCTCAAGAATCATAAGGTTGTCAAGAATTCCAATTCTTTTTATGTATTCATGAGGTTGTAAGGCATCTTCTTCAGGTTCATTTGATTTACCATTATGTAATTTGTCAACCTAAACTTGCTCACTTAAAGAGTATTCAACCTCAAGGTTGGCTACAACTTCAACAAGCTTGGAAGGTATAGGATCCTCTTCTTGAAACACACCAGTAAGGCCATCTCCAAGAGTCTCTTCCTTGAAAATGGATTTGTATTTATCTTTCCTTATAAGAGAAACCTCAATAATGGTACTTTGTAGGTTGTCATGTTGTCCTTAAAGAAGTAAGGCATCTTCAAGAAGTTATTCTAACTGACTATTAGAAGGTGTGGGCCCTTGGAGAGCCTCAAAATAATCATAAATCTTATTTAAATTATATCATAATTCACCTTGGTGTATGGAGTTAGCAACAACTTTATTTTCTATTAATTTTTCAAAACTAATTTCTTGATCATGCTTATGAGACTCAACAAAATTAGTCACTATGATGTTTCCCTCAAGCACCTTATCTTTCATGTCTTGATCAACCTCCTCATTCACATCTACAACCTAATCTAGATCATCTCTTTCTTCACTCAAGAAGATTAATTTGTGTTTATCTCCACTAAGGGGAGTACCGATAGTGCACTCTTCATCATAGACACTTGAGTTG
This sequence comes from Torreya grandis, assembly GCA_037957365.1. Lineage (NCBI taxonomy): Eukaryota > Viridiplantae > Streptophyta > Pinopsida > Cupressales > Taxaceae > Torreya > Torreya grandis. The sequence continues at coordinate 3,686,934 of JARHVA010000162.1, read as the reverse complement.
TCTTTTTCATCAATTAAAAATTTAGCTTGATCTTCTTCACTTAATTTTCATAGTATGGGTTCTTATTTAATTATGGATGAGGTGGGAGGGTGATGGATAGGTTCATGGGTTGGAGGAGTATGAGGTGTAGTGGATGGATCATGAATGAGTTTAGGAATGGAGGTTTCTTGAATGACCTCTTAGAGAGATGACAAGATGATTTGGGTAATGGAAGATACATCTTATTTAACAAGAATTTCATTTACCTCATAGCCTTATTGAGGCTCTTCAATAGATGGAATTAAAGTAGTAAAATAAGAGTTTGACTATTGCTAGTCATGGTAAGGTTGTTGAGGTGTGTAATTGAAATTATATGAGGAGAATGTAGGATAGCCATAGGACTGATATGACTCATGACAATGTTGATAGGAATCAAGGTGAGGTTTATATAGATCATAGGACTGGTAGGAGTTATGTTAAGGTTGATAGTAAGGTACACATTCTTCAACAAGAATTTCATTTTCTTTATATCCTTCCTCATAGCCTTCCTCATAGCCTTCTTTATAGCCTTACTAAAATCCTTATTTATATCCTTCCTTATAGCCTTATTCATAGCCTTCTCTATAGCACTATTTATAGGGATGATACACAATATCATGGTCATTTAGAGGGAGAATATGTTGACCATAGGGCTGATATGACTCATAAGGAGGGTAACAAGCTTCATATGGCTACTGAGAAGCATAGTTGGGGTCATGAGAAGATTGATAAAGAGGTATAAAATAGAATTTATCTTCATACCTATCCATCCCAACTTCATGAGTCAAATGAAAACACAATATACTATAAAATAATTGCACAATAAGTACCTGGGATACTAAAACCAACTAATTCATTTAGAGTCATCATTAGTGTTCATTGAATGCCTCTAAAGGTTGATAGGTAGAAGAATACACTAAAAATTATTCCAAAACTTTGGACCTTTATCCCACTGGGCATGCCAAAACTATTGTCACTCATTTTTTTACCCTTGGAGAGGTAGTTCAAGCCTAATCCAATTGAGTGAAATAATGAGATTACCACTTGACCTGTGGGTTATCTATAGCAGGGGAAAACCTCTAGATTGAAGGTCTAGCTCCCTTGATATGTTTATTCAAGCTATCCATATATGATACTAACTTGTTTGGATGAAAAAGGAGAGAGAAAATATGAAATGAACCTATATTAATGAGGTGATGCACCAAATTTAAAGTAATTCATACCAACCAACTGTAATTACACTTTAAACAAGTTCCTAACCTGTGTATGACACTAATCCAAATTTGCCTTTGTATATGAGTATTTCTCATGGAGTTTTGTGAATCAATATTGAGATAGGAGGATTAAAAAAGAGGCCATAACATGATATTAATGAATATACAACTTACTAAACTCATACACACTTCAAAATACTTGTAAAATATTTTTAAAACTAAATATGAATGCTAACAAGGACAACATGCCAAGGAAGTGAATCTATCAATTAGGAAGATAAACTAATCTAATAGACACATTGAAATAGTCCATGTAGAAAGTAAAATAGGTTTTTATTCATTGATTAAAGGCTAAAATAGGCAAGGTTTTGCCATACCCAGATGGAGGATATAAACTTAGCCAGTTAAGGCTCAATATATAGCACAAGTGAGATAGAAGAAGAGAAGGGTGTAGAAGAGAAAGCTATGAAAAGTGTCCATGTGAGTTACAAAAACAAAGGTGGTTATGGAATAGTAATGAATAGAATTTAAAAGATATGTGTATGCTCTTAAATATGCTCCAACCTTCCATGTGGTGTATGAGTTAGAATGCTTGTTTGACACCTTGATTAGCTCTCTAAAACTACCCATTAATATGTATTTTTGAGTGACAAGTGGAATTATTGATGTTAGATAAGGTTCTATTACATATTTCCTCTACTCCTAACACCTAACTCACTCCATAAAGTTCTCTTTGACACATCTTTTTCTTTTCTTGCTAGGTGTCTAGAAGGTTCTTCATCTCCTTAGGCTAATCTTGCATACAAGTGTCAAAAATTGAATTCTTCTTATCATACTCATCTTATCTTCATGTATGGACTATTTAACTCATATCAAACCTAAAATAATCCATTTTGAGGTCTCAAACTCATCCCAAGAATTTATTCTCTACCAAAAGCCCTAAATCAACCTCATTCCTTTTAGCCCTAAAATCATGCAAACATCCTTGTGTAGAGATTTATAAGGATGGTGGTGAGAAAATGAAGGAATATTATATGACCCATTATGGACTTATAGCATCATGTTCAATTTTAGGATCATAAAGTTAGTGGAGATATCCCTTTTTGTTATTTCTCTCTCCTAACTAAGCCTTAATTAGGCCTCCCTACCTAGAGAATAAAAAATGACTCTACAATAGTCCCACACATGTTAAACCCCAAATAATAATTTTACCTCCTTACCATTCTTCATGCTAATTTTGATGTTCTGACAACTTGTATGAACTTTTTAAGTAGCATAAAATAGTCTTTTAGGGCCTATTGTGTATAGTTTTGTACCTACAAGTACAAACTAGTGGCATGGGATGATGCTCAAGGGAGTCTTGAACATGTTTTAGGTCATTTTTAATTTTTTTCAATCCATTTAGAGGCATAGAAATTCCTTATCTCTAATTTCATCAATTTGGCTCTCCTAGGTAACCTAAAGTCTTAAGGATGATTCATAAATATTGGGGCATGAATCAACCAACCAATTATAGAAAGTGTAAGTAAAAAACGTTATATAAATTCCCCTAGGAGACCAGGGTCCCATGTAGCATCTTTGAATCATACCAAGCAAAAGAAGATAGCCTCTCAGGCTACTAGTAGGTGTTCTATGAGGGTTGAGAGCAAATTGAGGCTTGTGAGAAATTTCCTAAGTTTGTTATGACTTTTATCATTTTATGTAGGTCAATGACAACCTCCTTGACTTGTCCCCATGGTTATCTAACCTTTCTATCTTCATCAAATCCCCTGCAACTTCATTTGCTTAGGTTGAGGGTTTTTAAGCCTAGTTGTTTATCTTACCCTAATTCACTATATTTCTCTATTTCTCTCACTATTAGGGTCCAATTCCTCATTAAATGTTTGTATATGCTTCCTAACATCTCTTTAAGGTCTTCAATTCTCTCAATCCAACTCTAACTAGCTATCTCTATACTGGCTGACCATGTAGGTCCATGCATTCAATTAGGCCTGGTAGGCCTGAAGAAGGTTTGATTATGTTTTACATTCATTATTGCTTATGTCTGAGGCTCTAGTGGAATATGATACCCATTTAGTCATGTTAAATTATATTGATCTCCCTCAATCCTTATACAATCTTTCAAACAAGCAAACTTATTTTGAATCTAGGTAAGACAGTACAGATAAGGTTTAGGGTTATGTCATAAATTTATTTATCTCCTCAATAAAATTAAGGCCTTATGGAGTCATATATCATCAATAAACCATCTTCAACTAGCCCTCACTCCCTCAGACCTTTTCACAGACCCTTTTAACCTTTCAAATAATAGGTACTTTCTATGAGCAAGCAAACCTCTGTATGTAAGGACTATGTAGACAGGGTTTTTATTTGACATCCCTTTGATATTATGGTTTCAAATAGTTTAAGCACTTATTTCATCATCATTTTAGCCACACTCCTATGTTTCATATGCATTTTTTCTTAGTTTTGAAACTAGCTAGTACCCTAATAACCTAAAGGTCACTATAAGAGCAAATTGAGTGCTCTTGGGGGTTTAGAAGCTTTTATCTTTCAAACAGTGATCTTATAAATGTTTTTGGTATTGTTGAGAAACTTATAAACTTATAAAAATACCAAATACATTACCTACTTTCTATTTTAGACTCCTTCCTTTTACTATGAACAAGAAACTTCTCCTAACAAGACAGGTAGGCTTGTACGTGATCAACTAGTTGTGTATACTCATTTGGAACTGGTCTACCAACTTGGTGTTCTAGGATCCCTACTTCCAACACTGAACCTCCTTAAACTCTTCTCATGATATTTACTAGATGATTACCTTCTATAAATCCTTTAACCTCTATACTCTATCAACATCACTATCTCAAGATAAACTTCTCAATTAGTTATAGGTGATAATTGAAGGGATTTGATTGTGTATGGTCTTGAAATTGATCTTGATCTCCAAATCCAATCTTAAAACCTTTTAATGGCTATTCTCTATTATTTTTTGTCTTGAGACACTTATCAATGCCATGAATCTCCATACTTCACTATCATTCATTGTTCAAGGCACTCCTCTCAATGGATATAAGTAGTCATTGAAGGGGGTTGCTCATGTGATTTTGAGTTTAACTTCTCTCAACCACACCATGATGTCTCACCAATAGCCATTCCTCATCAAGAGTTCATCTTCACTACCCTCAAGTCCATTAGCATTCTTAGTGCATTTCACAACTTCTGTATTCCTTATCCACACATAGTCATGTAAGTGCATTATGCTTATTAGCTTATCTTCAACTTTATTTGACTTTAGGAGCTTATAAATCATCATTAGTGTGTGTCCCTTTTCCAATTGAAACTTCACCATGTTTTCATTCATAATTATACAAATTTAAAATTATCACCATTCTATTTCTCTTGAATTTGCAAATATTTAGGTCTGCAACCCTATGTTTAGGAAGATGAAGAGTGAAAATATGACTATTATGGACTAAAGATCATTGTTCCATTTCATCAACACATTATACAATAAAAAAAACTCTCAAATTCCTTGTAAATGCATATCTAATCCACTCAAATCACCCTACTATGCATGGACACTAAAACATAGTCCATAAGGTGATTGAAGATGTGATCACTTTAAGACTAGTATAGAATGTTTAGCTAACCAAACGGCCATATATGGCTTGAGAAGAGAGTATAGGAAAATTAAGGAACAATTAGATGTAGTAGAACACATAGAGAACCTTGAAACACATAAATATTGATAGTCACCTATAAAATGTGCACAAGAGAAACTTTTTTTGCCAAAAGGCCGTCCACACATGCCATTATGATAAATGGATATATATGGTACATATACATATCTTTAATAACTCAATCTAATTGTTTTCATGCATATAAAGAGTTCACACTTACACTAGAGTTGCACAAAACTCAGCTTATAAGGATTTGAGCCTTCAAAAAATAGTCTATCTCTTTAGTGATTGTTGATAAATCTAAGGAGCTCAATCCGATGACCAATGCCAAAAAATTTAATCCCATATGGGTCCCAAACTCTATCTAAAATATTAACCCCCAACTCTACTTGTATGACATGTACCATGGAGTTTTAAATGGCCTTCAAGATATTTTGAGAACTTCAAACTTTTTTCCATTCTTTTTTTTGACCTATAGAAGCTCAAGTGACACCTATGCAATGTTTTTACCTACAAGTGACTTAAAGAAGTCTATACAAGCCTCTTAACTCTTTAAGATGGCATTAAAAATCAAGATTTTAACCCTAGTTTGACTCTCTGACAAGTGTGTTAATTGTATAACTACGCTAAGGTCCTTGGAATGTGTGTGGTATAGATTTTTCACTTAGGGAGATTTTGACACACATGAATGTTAGCCAAAAATCACATTTTCACTCATTTTCACCACCTTCAAGATTACAAATGACCCTTAAACACTCCAAAACATCATGAAATTTTATGACAAAGTGGTTAAGACATAAAATGACCTTGATAAACTTATAATCACCTATGACACCACTTGACCAAGCCTTATCTTTCCATGACATGTCTAGACCATTATATAACCAAAACATGACATTACCTTAACTTCTCCAAACTAACCTTAAACAATGCTAATAAGGTTTTATGAAGACTTATAGGGACCATAAAAGGCATGACAAGACCACATGATAATTTTATTAAATTTTCATCCTAAAGGGGGTGAAATTTTTTGACTTGAGGTCAAAATTTGGTTAACAATAACCTACCTTCAGTATTTGATGAGTTGTAGTACTTCTTGAACCATGCCAAATTTCATATTTCCCATGGAAGTCTCTAAGTATTGTAGTTGCTTCCTCCTTATTCAATCATCCTAGATATATGCTTTCATGATTTCCACTATAGATAACACTAGATTTGATCATGAAAAGGTTGATTTTCAAGTATATCACCCTATATTGCATGGAATTTAGGTGCCTAGGACACTCATTATTTAATAGATATCAAACAATATATGTGTACCAAGCATCATCTATGATGTCATGTTCTAAGTATTATTATAAAATAATTTGGGGATCTACCCCAATGATGTATTTATAGAGTCCTTGAACTCTGATAATATTCATTGACTATATATCTAGGTCAAACTCTTAGAGTATGGTCATCCATTTACCATGTCTCTCTCCTAATTCATTCTACATCAGTAGTGCCTTCATACCTAAATTATGTTGTGCAAATGTAATATTTAAACTTTTTAATAGTCATGATCAAGGAAACAGGCTTGTTTATCTAGTGTAAAGTATCTAAGTTTGGCATTCCTAAGTGGGTTGCTCATGAAAAACACCAGTCTTTCATCTCATAGCTCTTTCTTTGTGTTAATATTACAATCATAGAATGCTCTGATGCAAATGAGTAAAGGTAAAAGGGTTGTATATAGTATAGGGTGATCTTCAATGGAATGTTTTTTAATGGCATTCTTGATTTGGTCAAAGTCCATATTCACCTCAATAGTCCAATTCACCTTGGCATCCTTCTACATCATGATATTGAGCAGTTTGATTATCATAGCAAAACTTGAGATAATTTTTTTTACAAAATTAATCTTACTGAAGAAACTCTTCCATTATTTCTTGTTTTTGGGTTGAGGGATCTTTAGGATTGATTCCACCTTATTATGATCTATATAAATTCCCCTCTTAAAGATAATTTGACCTATAAATTTACCTTCAGTCACTCTAAATATGCATTTCTTGGGATGCATTGAAATCCCATGGTCTCTACACCTATGCAACACTTTCCTTAGATCTTTTTCATGATCTAATCTCTTCTTGGATAAGACTATAATTTCATCCATATAAAAAACTATACACTTACCCATTATGTCTTTGAATGCAAAATCTATGGCCCTCTAAAAAGTGGCACCTACATTGGTTAGATCAAAAGGCATTCTTTTGTAGGCATAGGTGCCCCACTTGGTAGTGAAATCTATCTTGATCCTATCTTCATAATTGACTACCATTTAGTTGTATCATAAGTACCCATCAAGGAAGTACATCATCTGAGCACCATTTATAATTTTTAACACCTCATCTAATGAAGGCAAGGGGTAGTTATCCTTTTCATAAGCTTTGTTGAGGTTATAGAAATAAACACACAATCTTATCTCCCCATTCTTTTTCCTCACTGGTACTAGGTTTGAAACCCATGAAGAATGTCTCACCAAGAATATGGTCCTTGTTTCTAGTATTCTATACACTTATTTAAAAAATAAGCGTTCTAGTAGTGGATTTATAGGCCTCTATCTTTGTTTAAATGGCTTGATTCTAGGTTTGAGGGGGATAGTGTGCATCAGAATGGAAGTGTTAAAAACCCTGAGATATTCATAACTACAAGATATCACATCCTTTAATTCCTTTATATTTTTAATTAAATATTTTTCTCTTTTATGGTACAAGTGGTGCCTAATAGCACAATCTTTATTTCATCTGCACTACCTAGGTTGCATTGATTATGTAACATACCCTCAACTAGGGTGGACTTTTTTTCATTTTCATGATAGTCCATGTTTAATAACCTTTCAATTTATATCATCCCTTTAGTTATTATATTTCTTTTCAAGTTCATCATCTCATCCTCCACCAATTCAAATTATTCTCGACCATCCACATCAATGATTTGATCTACAAACACTTCAACATTTAGTGATGAGTTATAGTATATGTTGGTCTTCATTAAAGAATTGGAAATTATTATTATTATCATGTGATGAATGGGTATATAATATATCTACTTATAATATTCTCATTATTTAATGGCAAATGGGTTACAAGGTACTTGTAGTGGTATCTAATGCATCTACTACATAATTCTTTTGTCTAGGAAATGTTTGAATGCCAAAACCATCAAAGCCTTCAATCAGGTTTCAACCTATGCTTTGATATCTATTAAGGTATTATAAACTATGTATCTAAGGTGTTTAATAGTGTCCATGAGATTATATTTATACATTGTCCTCAATGACAAACTATACCTTAGTGCTCACATAGTTTGTATGAGACCCTACAGGTTTTGGTCTTGTTATAGATGTTGTTGATAAAGTGTTCTTGATGTAGAGGCCCTATGGGGTATAATAAGTTATTTGTTTAATTTTGTAATTGAAAATAATCCATTTGAGTAGTCTTGTGAAGGTCTGTGTTATTGTAGTCATCTTGGAAAAGTTACTTGAGTGAGAATATTGATTATGTTAGAATTTGCACATGTGAAAGTGTCAGAAGAAAGTGGTTACATGGGTCTATTTAGTTTTATACCTAGAGCATATGTTTCAAATTTAATGCCTTGACATGATGTATATCAAATTTTATGATGGTTCAAAATTTCTCTCCCAAGTAGATTTCATTATTTTTATACTTAGTCAAATTTGCAATTTTTAGTGACCATTGGAATTAAAATATTTGAATTTGAAAAAAGAAACCAGTTATGATTGTTTGATCTATATATTGAGCAAATGGATGAATTTAATGATGGATTAAAAATAAAAGTGGTAAATATCTTCAAGGTCAATCTAGGTAAATTGAATATCAGGTTTGATTGGTTGTATAATTGCATTTATTTTAGATCAAAGTTGACTAAAGGTATGACCTTCTTTTGTTAAGGACCTAAGAAGGGTATTTTAGTTTGTATTAATGATATTTATATGTTTCATGATTATTTATCTATTGGATAATGTTTTATACTCCTTGAGGATCATCTATATGGATTTTGGAGGTTTGACCAATCCATCTTCAGTATGAACCATTGCTTAGAAATTTACTTTTTGTTTATTCATGGTGTTTTCATGTACAAGGCAAATGATTGAATGGTTTTGCATATGTAGAGGTGAGTAGTGTTGAATGGAATTACTTGAGGGTGTCTTAGGGGTCATTTGGTGTGGATCCATGTGCTTATAAGTGGTCTTATGTTTCTATTTTTATCTATGAAGTGTTAAAGTGATGAATAGGTCTCCATGCGACCTAAAAGGGCCACCTAGGCCTAATTGAAAGGTATTGTTGCTTTAGGGTGATCTATCAATGCTATGGTCAACCTATGTAGGTGGTTTTGAAATTTTTATGAGTGGGATAGAATATTTAATGGTTAAGGAATATCATGTGGCTGACCAAGAAGGTGGTGATCATGAAGACTCTATAAAGAGAAAAAATAAGGTTTCTAGAGAGATGTGACTAAAGTAAAGTGAAGTATGAGTAAGCTTAGTGGATGAATTGAAGATAATAGTAGTGTGAGTGATATTTGTTTGACCTAATGGTCATATTTCTGATGTGATAATAACTTTTTATATGGTTTATGGTTGAGCATGAGTGAAGAGGTGTAGAGTGATCCAAAAGATTGTTTTGGATGCATTGCTTGTGTGCGAATCCTTGATAAAGTGTGAAGGGTTGAAGAGAGATATTATTCATTATTTCTCCATCAGATTGGAAGTAAATCAAATTTATGGAGATATTTATATCATAGGTGTTGTGTGGGTGTTCAATAGCTAGGGTAAGTGGGTTCTTGTCCATGCTTTGGGGTCGATGGTATTTGTGGAGTGGGTACTTCACTAAAGTCTCTTTTTATTATCTTTTATAGGACTATTGTCCATTTTTTTGTAGGCTTGAGAGTGTGTTTTATCCACCATGAGGATTTCCCACATTATTCATGTGTTATGTGCTTTGATATTGCATTAATTTCTTTGTTCATTGCAATGAATGGTTTATATGCTTCATGAATGCTTGTGTTAAATGGTTAAGAATTTGAAGAATTGGAATTGAAATTGATTTGCTTACATCATTGATTCACCCCCTCTCAATGATTTTACCTCTAAAATTTGGTATCAAATCCACACCTTCTTTATAATTTTAACTACTTAAAGGTGATTAAAGGTACAATGGATCATATGGATGATAAAGAAGTTGAGACATATCTTCAAGGTGAACTAGTATGTATTTTATTAGAGACAAAACATCTAAAGGAAGAGAATGAAAGATTAAAGAATAATAAAGTAAGTAAAAATTTAGATCTGACCTCCTCAATATGTTATGAGATTAATCCAATCATTGATGGTGTGAAGACATGAATAGATAAACTAGAAACAACAGTCAATAATTTGTAGGACATGATGGATAAAGGCTTGAATCAAATAAAGGATTATTTGGAAGGTAAAGCTATGACAAATATAGATGTGTTTTTATCTAAGTACAAGTAGATTCTTAGCTCTACCAAAGAATTTAAAGATAAAAATTCTTGGGTTATTGATGGTCAAGTAAAAGGAATGTCTAACATGAACAACTATAGTTATGTCTTCAATGGGTATTGTTACACTTGTAATCAATATGGTCATATATATATAGGGATTGTACTTTTTATTCAAAGAAAAATAATGAGGTTCCATGCTAAAATTATAACCAACAAGGGCATATATCCAAGTACTATAAGAGGGCCTATTGGATTAAGGACATACAAGTCATTAACACCATCAAATGGTTCAAGGAAGACAAATCCAAGATTGAAAAAAAGAAGAATCAAAATTCAGGTAGGGCACCAAAATAAGATTCAATGTTTGTTCAAATTCCTTTGCATATTCAAGAGGATGAAAACAAGAAATGGTACATATACAATTGTTTCTCAAGTCATATGATAGGAGACAAGATCAAGTTTATCTCTCTCAAAAATAATAATGCAAGTTCAGTAAGATTTGGTGATAATAATTCTACTAACATAGTTGTCAAAAGTTCTGTAAGTTTGGATAATGGTCATATTCAAATTGAAAATGTTTTATATGTAAAAGGTTTGAAACACAAACTTCTAATTGTTAGCCAAATTTGTAAGCAAGGAAATGTTTTGAATTTTCATGATAAAGGGTGTGAAGTGAGAAGAACCAAGTCTATAAATGTAGTTACAAATATTCACAAGGTAGATAAAAACTTGTAAGTGTTCCATGAATCAAAAAGGGAGGAGTGTTTCATGAATCAATTAGAAAAAAGATGGATTTTTCATAAAATACTTGGACATCTAAATTTTGATAACTTTGTAAGGATTAGTTAAAAAGGGTTAGTGAGGCATATGCCTAAAATCACTAAGATTCCTCATACTCTTTACAAGGCATGCCTTCATGGGAAGTAAACCAAAATAAGATACAAATCTAAGGATAATTCTACCAGAGTACCATTGGAGTTGATCCATACTGACCTATGTGGACCTACAAGAAATCAAGGTAACAGCTACCTCATGTTATTAATTGATGATTTTATTATGATGACTTGGATATATTTCCTCAAAGAAAAATTAGAAACATTTTCAAGGTTTAAAGCATTAAAATATCTTATGGAAAAATAAAAGGGATCAAATTTAAAGTGTGTGATATCATATAGAGGAGGTGAATTTTTGTCTTATGAGTTTGATACTTTTTGTGAAGATAAAGGGATTAGAAGATAGTATTTTTTTGCTAGGACACCCCAATAAAATGAGGTAGTTGAAAGGAAAAATAAAAATATCCAAGAGATGAGTATAACCATGCTTCAAGATTCCAAACTATAAGATGGATTTTGAGAAGAGGTTGCTAATACATTAATATACATCTTAAATAGATGCAAAGTTAGAGTAAATGGTGATAAGACTCCATATGAGCTATGGAAGAATAGGGAAGCTAATATCAAACATTTTAGAGTGTTTGGGAGCAAGTGTTTTATAAAGAGGGATGAAGAAAATATTGGCAAATTTGATTCAAGGTCTAATGAGGGCATCATCTTGGGTTATTACTTATTAGTTCTATTTATAGATGCTTTAATAAGAGACTTCATAAGGTTGTTAAAAGTTAAACTGTAAGATTGGATGAGGTAGGTGAAATCAAGAGGCATAACTTGTAAATAAGTGGTGCCACAGATAACCTTAACTCAAATAATGAAGGCATATATGTTCATTCAGATTGTGAAGAGGAAGAGGTAAGACAAGACACTAAAGCTCCATTTAGGAGAATATAGAAGGATCATCCAGATTCCTAGGTAATTGGAGAAGTGAATATAGGTTTGCATACTAGAAGGAAAATTTTGATCAATCAAAATCAACTAGACATATCTTTGTTATCCAAGTTTGAACCAAAAACATTCTTAGAAACTAATAAAGATGAAAATTGGGCATGTGCAATGGATGAGGAACTTGATCAAATAGTAAATAATGAAACATGGGATTTGGTACCTAGGCTAAAAGACAAAAATATGATAGGTAATAAATGGGTACTCAGAAATAAGATGAATGAGAAATGAGAGGTCACAAGAAATAAAGCTAGACTGGTGTGTAAAGGAAATGCTCAAGTTAAAGGGATAGACTTTGATAATACCTTTGTTCTTGTGTCGAGAATGGTAGCAATTAGACTCTTTTTCTCATATGTAAGCTTCAAAGGTTTCAAATTTTACAAAAATTTCATGAAATCTACATTTTTGAATGGAAAATTAGATGAAAAATTTTATATTGAGCTACCTAAAGGTTTTTCCATGACAAGTAATCAAGACTATGTTTGTAAACTAAAGAAAGATTCATATGGTCTTAAACAAGATCCTATAACTTGGTATGACAGTTTAGATAATTATCTATTAAACCAAGGTTTCAAAATAAGGGTAGTTGATAGTAATTTGTATATTAATATAGAGGGAAATAATCAATTATTAGTGGTAGCCTCTGTTGATGACATAGTTTTTGGATCTGACAATAGCAACATGAGTAGAGAGTTATAGATTCTATGAAGACTAATTTTTAAATGTCAATGTTGGGAGAACTTTATTTTTTTAGGATTGTATATTAACCAAATGATGTAAGGATATTCATTTCATAGGAAAAACACATCAATAATATGCTTTTTAAGTTTGACATGATGGATTGTAAGCCAATAAGTACTCCAATGATCACAAGATACAAGTTAAGTAAAAAATATGACTCACCAAAGATTGATCAAACCTTGTATAGATCCATGATTAGAAGTATTTTATATTGTATTACTTCTAGGCCTAATATCATGCAAGAAGTAGGCCTTATAGGTAGGTATCAAGCTGATCTTAGAGAATCTTACTTGAAAGAAATCAAAAGGATCTTGAGTTATCTCAAGGGCACCATATAATATGGTTTATGGTACCTGGGAGTAAAGAGTTCACTCTAAGGACATACACTAATGTAGATTGGTCAGTGTGTGTGGATGATAAGAGGAGTACTAGTGGTGGTGTTTTTTTCATGGGTGAATGTTTGGTGTCTTAGATAATAAAGAATCAAAACTCTATATCCCTATAAACTGTAGAAGTTGATTATATAGTTGTTGCTTCCTATTGCACTCAAGCAATATGAATGAAGAAAACCTTAGAAGACTATAAGGTAAGATAAAATGGACCTTGTCCTATCTATTATGATAATACTTGTGTAATTATTATCTCAAATAGTATTTTTATTCACTCAAAAACTAATCACATTCTTATTAGATATCATTTATTGAGAGAATAAGTGAGTATTCAAAGTGTTAAGTTAGAGTATGTGCCTATAGAAGAATAACTTGTAGATATTATGACTAAACTGTTAACAAAAGCAACATTTGAATATCTAAGATAAATCTTGTGAGTCATATCATTTTATATAAATCAATATAAGGTCATCAGTTAAGGGAGAGTAACAAGTTCATGAGCATGCTCTAGAGGTTTGTGATAAAAACCTTCAAGAGACATGTTTAGGGACATTGGTCCTAAAGACAAGTTCTTAGTCAATATTTGAAGCATTGTTTAGTTGATAAAATCATGAATAATGAAGGTAAGATTGAGTTGGAGTGTGGATATGACTTTTCCAAGTGTATTCCATGGGTTTAGATGTGCTAAGATGGTTAAAAGAACCATTCATGACCATTTGTTCATTTTGACTAGTTTATTTAGTGTTTACTGCCTAGTGAGAGCCCATCATGCAAAATTGGTGTATTTGAGGTCTATAAGGCTAACCAAGGGTTGAGTCCAGTTGTATTTTATGTGTCTAAGTTCAAAAGGTGATGTAGATATGTCAGAAGGCTCTCATGATATTTTTATGATGTTTTGGCTTAGTGACTACTATGTAAATTAGGTCTACATGCACAATCATGAGCTTTCCAAGTGTCAAATGAATATTTACAAGTTTTTGAGGTGATTTTATGATTTGGAAAGGTGTTTTTACCTTGTACAAGTGTGTTCCAAGTGTTTATAGATCATGAAGGTGTATTGAACTCTGCTTGAATATTTTTAATGGCTCTCAGGTATGATAGTCTTTGTTTAAGGGATAGTAGGTCAAAAACCACATTCATGGATGTGTGGATTCCCTAAGGAGTCTAACATAAATTTTTATACCAAGTGGTGTGAGTTGGTGACCTCTAGGTGTGAGATAAGTTTTATGATCTGGTGTTGAATAGAAGATGGTAATTTGACCATGTTTCTTATTAATGCCCTATTCTCCTAGCCCATGTAGGTTAGTGGCCTTCCTAAAGGAGTTGAGGTATAAGGCTACCTATTTATTTGAAATGATCTAATGGGTCCTCAAAAAGTATTTCAAAATATTTTGAAGGTAAGTGGTTTCTTTTATGCTTGCCCATGTGTCAAGTAAGAGGGCTAATTGACAAATCAATTTATAAAGGTGATATAGTGAAGAAGAAGATTTAGGTGATGAAAACTGGCATGCATGAGGGGGAATATATTTTTGCATTAGATAGTAAGTTTAAATTCATGGATGTCTTTACATAGAAAGTTGTGACCTCTACAAAATCTAAAAGGGATAAAAGGCCTTTAGGCAAGGCTAGTGTGAAGAAGAGTAGGTTTTGGTCATTTTCTTAAAAAACTAAGGTATGGTTGTCCATTAATATGTTTCTCATTTGGATTTTTGCATCATGTGTATTTAATAAAAATATTTAATGTCCATTATTCATTCTATGGGTGGCTTGTGAGAGAGAATTTGAAGACAACTATGAAGTTTCATTATGGTTGGAGATGGTTTGAAGGTGATCAAGTGGTGCTTAAGCTAAGATGACTTAGGGGGGAGTCCCTAATGGTGTTATTAAGGTGTTTTCAATCATTTTTTGTTATTCTTGTGTTTTTCTTTTTCATATAGTAGTGCATGGTCAAAGAAGAGTGTTGTCAATGAGTAGGTTTGAGGTAGTCATGGAAATAAATGGTATGCACAGTGATAGGGGGTTTATATCATATCTCAGAGGATGTAACTTCTTTTTTTTTCTTTAAAATAATTTACAAGTCCTCAGAATCATTAGGTAATCCCATTTTGTCATTGTGTCAAAGCAGAAGACAGTGTTTGTAGAGGGAGAAAGAGTATGAGCATATATTTATGTTGGTGTTTACAAGTGTTGACATTAATGACAAAGGGGGACATTATTGAGGTGTTTTCAATGATGTTTCCAAGGTGGATAATAGTTTCCATGAGATGATATGTATTCATGGTCCTCAATGACAAAGTGTACCTTAGTGCTCACATAGTTTACATGAGACCCTACGGATATTGGTCTTGTTATGGATGTTGTTGATAATGTGTTCTTGATGCAAAGGCCCTATGGGGTATAAGAAGTTATTGGTTTACTTTTCAAAGTTAAAATAATCCATTTGAGTAGTATTGTGAAGGTTTAGGTTATCCTATTCATCTTTATAGAGTTTCCTAAGTAAGCAGATTGATGCTTTCAAAAATACACACATGTGAAGTTGTCAAAAGAAAATGGTCACATGGGTCTATTTACTCTGGTGTCTAGAGCATGTGTTTCAGATTTCATGCCTTGACATGATGTCTATAAAATTTTATGATGGTACAAAGTTTCTCTCCCAAGTAGATTTCATTATTTTTATACTTATTCCTATTTGTATTTTTTAGTGACTGTTGGAATTCAAATATTTGAATTTTATAAAGGAAACTAGTTATGATTGTTTGATATGTATCTTGAGAAAATGGATGAATTTGATGGAGTAAAAATAAAAGAGGTAAATATATTCAAGGTCAATCCAATTACATGTATTAGGAGGTTTTACTAGCTATAAAATTGCATTTATTATAGCTCAAATTTTACCAAGGGTTTGACCTTCATTTGTTAAGGACCCTAGAAGGGTATTTTAGTTTATATTGATGATATCTAGATGTTTCATGATGATTTATTTATTATAGAGTGTTTTAAACTCCTTGGGAATCATCTATATGGGTTTTGGAGGTTTGACCAATCCATATTCAGTATGAACCATTTCTTGAAAGTTGACTTTTTGTTTGTTCATGGTGTTTTCATGTACAATGCAAATGATTGAATGGTTTTGCATATGCAGAGGTGATTAGTGTTGAATGTAATCACTTGATGGTGTCTTAGGTATCATGTGTCATGGACCCATGTGCTTATAATTGGTCTTGTGTTTCTATTTTTCTCTATGAAGTGTTAAAGGGATGAATAGGTCTCTATGGGACATAAAAGGGCCACTTGGGCCTAATTGAAAGGTGTTGTTGCTTAAGGGTGATCCATCAATGATATGGTTAACCTATTTAGGTGGTGTTGATATTTTTCTAAGTGGGATAAAATCCTTAAGGGTTAAGGAATTTATTTTGGTGTACCAAGATGGTGGTGATCATGAAGACTCTATAAAGAGCAAAAATAAAGATGACAGTTTCTAGAGAGATGTGAGCAAAGTAAACTAAAGTATGAATAAACTTGGTGGATTAATTAAAGAGTTGATTAATTTGAGGGATATGTGTGTGACCTATTGGTCATGTTTATGATGTGGTAATAGTTTCTTTTAGGTTTGATTGTTGAGGATGAGTAAAGAGGTGTAGAGTGATCCAAAAGGTTGTTTTGTATGCATTGCTTATGTGTGAAGGCTTTAGAAAGTGTGAAGGGTTGAAGAGATTTTTTATTCATTTTTTCTCCATTATATTGGAAGGCAATTAGAGTTATAGAGGTATTGATATTTAAGGTTTTGTGTGGGTTCTCAACATCTAGGGCAAGTGGGTGCTTGTCCATGCTTAGGGGTTGGTGTTCATTATGGAATGGGTGCTTCACTAAAGTCTATTGTTTGTGATCTCTTATAGGATTGTAGTCCATTTTTTTTTAGGATTGAGAGTGGATTTTATCCCCCATGAGGGTTTCCCACATAATTCATGTGTTATGTGCTTTGATATTTCATTATTTTCTTTGTTCATTGTAATGAATGGTTTATATTATTCATGAATGCTTATGTTAAATGGTTAATAGTTTGAAATTTTGGAATTGAAATTGATTTGGTTTCATCACTGATTCCTCCCCCATCTCAATGATTATACCTCTAACAATTACTATCAGAGCCACACCTTCTTTGTAAGTTTAACCACTTGAAGGTTATCAAAGGTACAATGGATAATATGGATAACAAAGAGGTTGAGAAATATCTTCAATATGAAATAGTATGTGCTTTATCATAGATAAAATGTATAGAGGAAGATCATGAAAGATTAAATAACAATAAAGGAAGTAAAAATT
Organism: Torreya grandis; assembly: GCA_037957365.1. Taxonomy (NCBI): domain Eukaryota; kingdom Viridiplantae; phylum Streptophyta; class Pinopsida; order Cupressales; family Taxaceae; genus Torreya; species Torreya grandis. Next base: position 3,669,208 of record JARHVA010000162.1, on the reverse strand, counting down.
AAGATATGAATTCCTTAATATATTATGAGATTAATGCAACCATTTTTGGTGTGAAGACATGAATAGATAAACTAGAAACAATAGTCAAGAATTTATAGGACATGATGGACAAAGGCTTAAATCAAATAATGGATCATTTGTAAGGTAAAGCTATGACATATATATGTGTTTTTACATAAGGACAAGTAGATTCCTAGCTCTACCAAAGAATTTAAATATGAAAATTCTTGGGTTATTGATGGTCAAGTAAAAGGAATGTCTAACATAAAAAAACTGTAGTTATTTCCTCAACAAGTATTGTTACACTTGTAATTAATATGGTCACAAATATCGAGATTGTGCTTTCTCTTCAAATAATAGAAATGAGGTTCTATGATACAACTATAACAATTAGGATCAAATATCCAAGTAATACAATAAGGCCTATTGGAAAAAGGACATACAATTCATTGACAACATCAAATGGTTCAAGGAATAAAAATCCAAGATTGAAGAAAAGAAGAAGTAGATTTCAGGTAGTGCACCAAAAGAAGAGTCAATGTTTATTCAAACTACCTTGTATACTCAAGAGGATAAAAATAAGAAATTATATATAAATAGTTGATGCTCAAGTCATATTATAGGAGACGAGAAATTTTATCTCTCTCAAAAATAATAATTTAGGTTCAGTAAGATTTGGTGACAATAATTCTGCTAACATAGTTGGCAAAGGTTTTGTAAGTTTGGATAATGGTCATACTAAAATTGAAAATGTTTTATATGTATAAGGTTTGAAACATAATCTTCTAAGTGTTATCCAAATGTATAATAAAGTAAATTTCATGACTTTTCATGATAAAGGGTGTGAAGTGAGAAGAGCCAGGTTAAGTAAATTAGTTACAAATATTCACAAGGCAAATAACAACTTGTATGTGTTTCATGAATCAATTAGAGAAAAGTTAGATTTGGCATAAAATACTTGTAAATATGAACTTTAAAAAAAATTTAAGGATCATTTCAAAAGGGTTAGTGAGGCATATGCTTAAAATCACTAAGATTCCTCATACTCTTTACAAGTCATGCCTTCATGGGAAGCAAACCAAAACAAGCTACAAATCTAAAGAGAATTCTACCAAATTACCATTGGAGATGATCCACACTAACTTATGTGGACCTAAAATAACTCAAGGTATTCAAGGTAAAAACTACTTCTTGATATTAATTGATGATTTTAGTAGGATGACTTGGATATATTTCCTCAAAGAAAAATCAGAAGCTTTTACAAGGTTTAAAGCATTCAAAGCTCTTATGGAAAATTAAAAGGGATCATAAATAAAGTGTGTGAGATCAAAAAAAGGAGGTGAATTTTGGTATTATGAGTTTGATACTTTTATTGAATATCAATGGATTATAATATAGTATTCTACTACTACGACACCCCAAAAAAATGGGGTAGCTGAAATGAAAAATAGAACTATCCAAGAGATGAGTAGAACCATGCCTCAAGATTCCAAACTATCAGATGGATTTTGGGAAGAGTTTGATAATACATTAGTATACATATTTAATGTATGCCAAGTTATATTAACTTGTTATAAGACTCAATATGAGATATGGAAGAATAGGGAAGCTAATGTTAAACATTTTAGAGTGTTTGGGAGAAATTGTTTTATCAAGAAGGATGAAAAAAATCTTAAAAAAATTGATTCAAGGTCTGATGAGGATATCTTCTTGGGTTTTTTCTCTATTATTTATACTTACATATGCTTCAAAAAGATACTTAACAAGGTGGTTAAAATTTCAAATGTAAGAGTTGATGAGGTAGTTGAAATCAAAAGGCCTAACTTGCAGATAAATGGAATTATAGAGAACCCTAACTCAAATAATGAAGGCATATTTTTTCAATCAGATGATGAAGAGGAAGAGGTAAGATAAGACACAAAAGCTCCATTTAGAATCATACATAAGGATCATCCATCTTCCCAAGTAATTGGAGATGTAAATGTAATTTTGCAGACTAGAAGGAGAATGTTGATCAATTAGAATTAACAAGACACAACTATATTATCCAAGGTTGAACCCAAAACATTATTATAAAGTTACAAAGGTGAAAATTGGACATGTATAATGGATGAGGAACTTGATCAAATAGTAAATAATCAAACATGGGATTTGGTACATAGGCCAAAAGATAAAAATGTGATAGGTACAAAGTGGGTATTCAAAAATAATATGAATGAGAAAGGAGAGGTCACAATAAATAAGGCTAGACTAGTGTGTAAAGGATATGATCAAGTTGAAGGGATAGAATTTGATGAGACCTTTTTTCTTATGGAAAGAATGGAATCAATTAGACTCTTATTCTCATATGCAAGCTTCAAAGGTTTAAAAGTTTACCAAATGGATGTGAAATCTACATTTTTGAAAGGTAACTTAGATGAAGAAGTCTATATTGAGCTACCTAAAGGTTTTTCCATGACAAGTAAGCATGACTATGTTTGTAAACTATATAAAGCTTTATATGGTTTTAAACAAGCTCCTAGAGCTTGGTATGATAGGTTATAAAAGTATCTATTGAGCCAATGCTTCAAAAGAGGGGTAGTTGACAATAATTTGTACATTAAGATAAAGGGAAGTCATCAATTATTATTAGTAGTATATGTTGATAAAATAGTTTTTGGATCTGACAATGACAACATGAGTGAGAGTTTGCAGATGTGATGAAGATTGAGTTTGAAATGTCAATGTTAGGAGAACTTTATTTATTTTTAGGATTGCATATTAACCAACATGGTGTGAGGATATTCATTTCAAAAGCAAAATACATAAAGGATATGCTAAGTAATTTTGACATAATATATTATAAGCCAAGGAGTACTCCAATGAACATAGGCTACAAGTTAAGTAAACAAGATGACTCATAAAATGTTGATGAAACCTTTTATAGATCCATGATTGGAAGTATTTTGTATTTGACTACTTATAGGCATGATATCATGCAAGCAGTAAGCCTTGTAGGTAGATTTCAAGCTGATTCTAGAGAGTCTCACTTAAAATCAATCAAAAGGATATTGAGGTATCTCAAGGGCACCATAGAATATGGTTTATGGTACCCCAGGAGAAAAGAGTTCACTCTAAGGACATACACTAATGTAGATTGGGAAAGGTGTGTGGATGATAGGAGGAGTACTACTGGTGGTGTTTTCTTCATGGGTGAATGCTTGGTGTCTTGGATAAGCAAGAAGTAAGCCTTTGTATCCCTATCAACTATAGTAATAGAGTATATAGGTGTTTCCTCCTATTACACTCAAGTAATATGGATGAAGCAAACCTTGGAAGACTATAAGGTAAGATAAAATATACCTTATCCTATCTATTTTGACAATACTAGTGCAACTAGTATCTCAAAGAATCATGTTACACACTAAAAAGCAAAGAACATTCCTATTAGATGTCATTTTTTGAGATAATAAGTGAGTAATAAAAGTGTTAAGTTGGATTATATGCCGAAAAAAGAACAACTTGCAGATATTATGACTAAATTATTGACAAAAGAAACATTTGAATATCTAAGATAAAGTTTGGGATTCATCTCATTTTATATAAATCAATAAAATGTCATTGTTTAAGGGAGAGAAACAATTTCATGAGCTTGCTCTAGAGGTTTGTGATAAAAAGCTTCAAGAGACCTATTTAGGGACATTGGTCGTAAAGATAAGTTCTTAGTCAATATTTGAAGCTTGGTTTAGTTGGTCAAATCATGAAGAATGAAGGTAATATTGATTTAGATTGTGGAGAGGATTTTTTAAAGTGTATTCTATGGGTTTATATGTGTTAATATGGTTAAAATAACCATTCATGACCATTTTCTCAGTTTGACCATGTTTCTTATTAAATGATCTAAGGGGTCCTCAAAAATAATTTCATAGTATTTTTAATGTAATTGGTTTATTCTATGCTTGTCCATTTGTCAAGTAGGAGGGCTAATTGGCAAGTCAGTTTATAAAAGAGTTATAGCTCAGAGGAAGAGTTGGGTGATGAAAATTTGCATGTATTAGGGGACATATGAGTGTCAATAAGATATTAATTTTCAATTATTTGAGGTCTCTACACAAAAATTTATGGCCTCTACAAAATTTGGAAGAGCTACAAGGCTTCTAGGCAAGGCTAGTGTGAAGAAGAGTAGTTTTTGGTCATTTTCTTTTCTTCAAAAAACAAAGGTATGGTTGTCCCTGAATATGTTTCTCAGTTGGAATTTTGATGTATGGGCATCTTAGGAATTCTCAAGGATTGGTCTAGGATGTGTTTTGGAGTCATTTTGGTGAATGAAATTTGAATTTGAGTCCTAATTAAGTTTTCTTGCTAAAATGGATTTTCAAAATTTCAAGATGTCTTAGGTGATATAAGTGAGTAATAATGATATGTGATTGATGAATTAATGTTTTAATAGACATTTAAGGTCTCAATAAAGGTATTAAATTGGTTATGAGTTAATAATTAAGTTTAAGGAGTGAGGTGGCAATTAGGGAGTCCACCACCCTATGTGGGTTTAGAGATTGTTAGAGGTTTCTTGAATCAAGAAATGATTGTGGATCTCATTTTAGAGTCTAGTTTGTATATAAGAATTATATAGTGTGTGTGGTTCAAGGTAAGGAGTTAGTAGTTAGTTAATAAGAGGTCAGTTAGGAATTGGGAGAGATATAGGTACAAAGTTGGGAGATTCATGAATGAAATCTAAGACTTTGTAATATGTCCTCAAGACAGGGTTGTAAATATATGTGAATGCAATCAATAAAATTGAATGTTTGAAGAATTTCTCTTTATATTTGTTTTGATGTGATTTTGAATATAAGGTGATGGATTGGAATCTTTTTAACTTTGAAACAATGTTTGATATCAATATAGAAAGGTATATGAAGTAGGAATTTGTCATATTTATGCATATGCTCACTAAAGACAATAGGCAAAAGAAGAATGCATTGTCTAGCAAGAAGTGGACATGTTAAATATATCCTCTAAGGTAAATTATTTGGACAAGTTGATTTTCCATGTACTTAGGTTTGAGTCTATCAAGGAACTAGGTTACAAGTCCATTCTAACTATATACTTTGTTTTAAAAGATAGTCAAATATCTATGATTGAACTATTAGATAATGAATGAAAAATAATGTGTTATGGTGTAAGGCAATGTATAAGACCAAACTAAAGGTGTGAGAACTTTTGAACAAGTCTTTAAAGGCATCATCTAAATTCATTATGCAATCCAATCCCATGTAATCTTATTATATTAAAGTCTGAGGCAATAATAGCAATGCATGTGAAACATCCAATGAGATACCCAAACAAGAAAATATTCAAGGTAAACCCTAATGTTATTTGAACCTAGGTAGATTGTGTATGACTCTATTGTGAGAAGAACCTTTTTAACAAGATATAGGGTTTTTAACATTGTAAAGTTAGTGTATAGGGTTTACATGTTGAATATAACCTTAAAGGAGAGTCTAAGAACTTTTAGTAAGTTAATTTTGGAGTGAAAATCTTGATTTATTTACCTACAAGCAGATTGTTTTTTCCCAAATTTATGAAATCCATGAATGAAGCATATGTAAGAGGAAACAAGCAGAGATTGACCTTGGGTAAGATGCATGTATGTTGAATATACCTTACAAAGGTTATTGGAATGTTTTAAATTCATAACTAATTCTTTAGGAGCATTATTTGTCCTCTTTGGTTGTGACAGAGCATTGGAACCCTAGATCAGGACAGTGAGTTATAAAATTATATTTTGAATAAGTTACTAGCGGAAAAGGCTATAATTTTGTCAATATGTATGTATTGGTCCTATATAAAATATTTTAAATCTTATTTTGTGGTTCCATGTGTTTCTGTATAGTTTTTTTGGAATTGTGTATAAATGGGGTTTTAATTAACCTAAGGAGACCTAATCCATGATCAAAGAAGCTTAGAAAAGTGATCTAGTGAAAGAGTTGGTAGAAGTAACTTGGTGAGTAGATGGTATAGGAAAAATGGTATCTTAATTTGAGTATAGTTTCTTTAATGGTGTTTTTACAACACCGTATACAAATAAATTCAATAGAAAAAGGTTATAACGATTGGTCCAAAGATAGGGCAGAGTTGTATAGAAGTGACTTAATGCATTGTAGAAGGTTGTGAATGAACTGAGAGATCTAAATATATTATAAGAAGCACATATAATGTGATAATAACCATAAAACATTGCGAGGAACCCTATAACCATTATTTCATGTTGTCCCAAAGGACGATGGGTGAATGAATGAATCAAGGAAAAGGGCAGAGTGTTAAAGAAAAGTGGTAAAGCTCTACATCATTTGGTACCAGAGCCATCTAGATGATCAGGGAATATGTATATATAGGTATAGACTTTATGATTAAATTTTTCATACTACATGTTGCATATTGATCAAGAATTTGTAGATAAGCAAGCAAGAAGGTAATTTACAACGAATCTTATTGTAAGACAGAGTTGAGAAGGTAGATAAAGAAAGGTATTAATTACTTTGTGGTTGATTATTTAGTTTGGATGCATTTCTGATGGTATGTGATAGGTGAGAGAAGAAGGAGATAAGAGAGGATTAAGGTGGAAGCCATAAAACAAGAGAGCTATTAACAAGCTCAAAAGAGATAAGCTCGTAAATAGAGCTTAGGAAAGAGAAGATAGTCCTAGATTGAAGGATAAGAGGTGAAAAGGCCCTAATGAGGGCAAAGATATAGAGTGAAAGAGGTTCCAAGTGTGAACCAAATAAGGTGGTCTCAGTAAAGCCAATAAAAGAGGAAGAGTATGTACCCAAGTGAGGTATTCAAGATGAAAATGAAAGGAGAGGTAGAAAGAAAAGAGAGAAATAGGGTTAAATCTGATTGCCATAATGAGAGAATGATGGAGATGGAGATAAATGAAATGAAGGATGCATTTTCAAGGATGGAAAGAGTTATTACAAATGTGGAATGTATATAGTTTGAGATGTGGAATCAAACTTAGAAAAAGAGTCAAGAGCAGCTTTAGAGAAAGAATGCAAGAGAGAGAGAGAATTATCAAGCAATAGAATGTGTGCAAAACCAATCAAAGGAGATGATTACATAATTGAAGTTGATGGAAAAGAGAGAGGCAATTGAGCCTCAAAATTTTCAATCTAACATTGATTTGTCATGCTTGAAAGCAAGTCAAGAAGTGGAAAGTGAAGATCATGATTGGAATGAATAAATTGATTAGACAACAGTCCATAGCAAAAAAGAAGTTCATGAATGGAAGAGTGAAGGTACAGTTGAATATGAGGTGTTTTAATACCCTAAATATGGTAAAGTACTTGACAAAGAAGAGTGGAAAAATGAGAAGTAAATAGCAGGTAATGAAGTAATGATGAATATTATGAAGATGAAGATGATATTTTGTATAAAGATATAATAGGTTTATTTAAGGAGTTCATTGGATCAGTGAAGAAGCAAGAAACACATGAGGTGCTTGAGGAAAGAGATAAACAGGTAAATAAGGATGAGACTAATTTACCTATCCATGAAGATGAGAGGCAAAATGATGAGTTGATTGATTTGATAGTCAAGAAAAGAGAAGCTATAATGGATGACAATAGAATAGAGGCTACCAATAAGAATGTGGGAAAGCATGAGATCTTGGAATGGTCACCAAAGAAGGAAAAGAATATAATATGGAATAGGTATGCTAATGAAGAAGAAGAAATAGCACTGTTAGAGGAATTAATAGATAGAGAATGGCAATTCATCCTGCATGCCATAAATATTGAAGAGTATTATGAAAGAAACCAAAGCAAGAAGAATAACTGTAGAGAGGATTACAAATCAAGTTAGTCAAGCATTAGTCCATAAATAATGAAACATGCATAAAGAACTAACTAACCAAGCCTATCTATTCCTATGGGAATTATAAAGGATAGAAAGAAATAAATGAAAGAAATCAATCACCATATTACCTTCCCAAATGGATTCACCATACCTATGTGGATAAAAAAACATGTTCTCCCTTGATCAATCATTCTTATCTTTGTCAACAATGGTGGTAAGCTCCTCCAAAGCCTCAAGAACACTCCATAAAACCTAGGATCTTGATTGTAAATCACTAAACTAGCCTATCAATGAGGCTTTATAGAAATAATTTAGCATTATAACTTTGCAATGCTCAAGCTTTGAAGATATTTGAGCGTAATAAATTTCCACCAAAATAGCATAGAAATTATGTCCATGTCCTCTCTATTTATAGATTTTTTAGATTGGTCAGGATCAACCTAAACCATCCATTTTGAGATGAAGATGTGTGGTTGATGATAATCCTAATATTTGGAATTAAATCCATAATTATCCTCAAGATGACCTTGGAAAAGGGGGCATTGAAGAGGCATGGGAGGTAGTAACTAAGCATGGGTGACCCATAATCCTGATATTTTATGCACTTATGGCTTGATGGATGTCACCCCATAAATGATGTCACTAGGTGATGTAGATAATAAGAATCAATTTTCAAAAATAAATATTCAATAAATCTTATGAAAAATCCATTTAAGCTCTTGATTTGGATTAATTATCCTTAAACAAGGTTAATCAACATTTGTGTAATTATTTGAAAACTAGCCCTCAATTAATCAAAATAGTCAAAAAGTCCTATTACTAGGTCATAATTTGACTAAAGAGGAATTAGAATGTGATGTTAGATGCATTGGAACCATATTCCCATTTAGGATGTTTCCAACAACAAATAACAAAGGTACATGATCTGTACTAATGAATTTAGAATAAAGAAGTGATCTAGAGCACTAAATGGTGAAATGGTCATTTTGACTTGAAATAATATGATCAAAGTTAGTTGGCCTATAAAATGCATTGCCCTATTTAGAGATACTTTGACCTAAAATGGCACTTTTAAATGATAAGTTCGAACCATTTAGGATGTTTTATAGATTTTAACCTAAAATGTGTATTTGAGTACAATTCACATAAGATTGACAATTTCAACACAAATGGTGTTAGGAATTGGATGTTTACATTTTACCCCTATTTGAGAAGGCATAGCGAGATGTTCAGGTGAAGCAATGTCTTTTCAAAGAAAATATTTTTTAAGAATAAATTGGAATAGACCCATGACTCCCCCTCAAGAGGACATACTAGGATGAAAGAGAAGGAAGGACTCTCAAAAAGAGAGAGAAAGTGAGAGATTAACCCATGGAATAGATCACATCTAGACAAGCTAATGTTTGCACACGTGATTACCATCAATGATCAAAATATAATTAGAGGTACAATTGGCCCTAGAGATGGGGGGAATGGGAAAGATATGATCCATAAATGTAAGGGACACATTGTAATTGTACCCAATTTGAGAGTATAAGCTATGTGCTTATGGCATTGATCAATCTCAAGACAAGTTGCACACTAAAATAATACCATCATGGGCTTTAATGTGGAGATCTTAGAATTAAAGGAAAAGGGAGAATGTTCCACTTCAAGAAGGGAAGCACCACTAGAATCGGGTCTCCAAAGAGAAGATAATAAGAAGTGCCCAAGTAGAGCAAATGTGATCGTGATAAAATAGGTGTACCCCAGTAAGGTGAATCTTGATCATTGATAAAGAATAAAGAATGACTTACCCCTATAAAGTTGATTTGGATCAAATGGTGTTTAGATGTTTTTCCTTAACATGGGCAATTGGCAAGCAAAATAGTTCAAGGATATAACCAAAAAGATAGGTTAAAGTGAGCAGGTGAAAACATACATGTGATGGTGTAATGTCTTATAAATCCATAGAAAACCAAGCATATAAGAATGCACAAAGTGATGAGAGAGATGAAAACAAGAATGGAGATAGCTGAACTGACCTCAATAGAAATTGAGCACTGGCTACATAGTTCCATGGACTCATGTTCTAACATGAACTTCAGGCCAATGTAGTTCACCCAAGTTTGGGAGAGAATGGAATGAGGAATGAAAAATGACCAATAATTGATTAGACTCACAATGTACATAAAGATATGCACATCTAAGCATAGACAAAGAAGCTTGAAATGTATGCCACCTAGAAGCCTAATTCCATATCATGAGCCTAGGTTTTATAGAGTGTTCTTGAGAATCATTCATCGGAGTTGATGTTGATGTTAAGACTTTGAGACTTGAGCACAAAGTGATTTCTATAGCAAAATAAATTAGGCATCATAACTATGAATAACTTAGAATGACATAAGATTCAAATTACACTAAGCCAGTTCAAATTGAATACCTATAACTAAGGATAATGGTAAAATAATGATCAAAACTAGAGTTACAACGATTTACATTTTAAAAAAATTAAAAGACAAAGAAAAAGATAAACATAAATGAACCTAACTTGAAATCAATATTTGATCTATCAAGACTTAAGTAGGAACAAAAAAAATGTTTAAAAATAAAATCCAAGAACATCTTAACAATCTGAGACCAAGATATGAATAATCAAGATCCATGTGGATCATCAAGGTATTCTTGAACACAAAAGAAAAAAAGAAAAATCAAACAGTAAAACAAGACAAAGAAACACAAGACCAATAATGGAGTGAGAAATAATAAAAATAAAAAAGGAGAAGAAATAAAAGGAGAGGTACGAAAGCACAAAAAAACACCAAGAAAACTCAAATAAACACAAACAAACAAAAACCAAGTTAGTGCAATTTTAAAGACAAATGTTCATGCATGTGTGGTAGAGGCATTACTTTTCACCACATCATTACAAAGAATAATGATAAAAGAAATGGGGGAAGAGAATAAAATTAAGGGGTTAGCTGAGCTGACTCCAGATGTATAAGACAAGTGGACATTGTTAGGTTGTGGAGCTAAAAGCTTCACTGATGCAAACAGAGGAGGAGGTTTCAGGAAGGTTGCTGAGTGTTACTATCACCGGCGTCGGTCAGGCCAACCGACATCAGCAGGGAAGAGACAGAAGACAACCGACATCGGTCAGAATTCAGCCGATGTCGGCACCCCCCAGGTAGACAGAGACCGACGTCAGTCACCTGTGTGGTTCGAGCTACATGTGTTACGTGTAGTTAGCTAACGAACCAAGTGTTTGCATGTCAAGAGCCAAATTTAGACTAGAAGCTGCGGATCTAATTATTGTAATTAGGTGTCTAATTATTGTTTGCATGAGATCTATTTAAAAGACTCATTGGTTGTATTGTAAAGTGTGCTAGAGAGTAAGAGAGCAAATAAGCTCCTTCAGAGAGAAGATAGCAATGGTGTGTTCCTCCTAGTGCCACAGTACCAAGTGTGGGTGCTGAATTGGAGAATCAGCAGGGTTCTTCATGTATGTATGATCTTGGTCATCAAGTGAGCATGGCTACTTTAGGAGATCTACATGGTAAGTATGATCATTGATTTACAGGTGTATGTGTGTGCAAGGTCAAGGTTCACAGGTGTGTAGAACCAGATTGATTTGCAGGTGTGCAAGATCAGATAGGATAGCAACACAATAGAGAGTAAAATTAGGTGGGATCTACTTGGAGTATAGCATGTACTTAGAAAGAGAGCAAAGAGGAAGGCAAGGAAGATCCTTCCATAAGTAAGATCAGATTGAGGTGCAGGTTGTTGCAGGTTTAGGGGAGATCTATTTGAAGTATGATTGTGTACTTATGGAGTGCGTGGAGCACTTGTGGAGTGTGTGGAGCATAGGTGTATAGGCAGTAGTGGATACTGGCTGGTTGGAGGTGAACACCAACTCTGTGTTTGATTTGGGTGTTGGGACCTAAGAGAGAGAGCTTTGAAGGAAGATCTACTATTTATGTCCTAGAGGTGTAGGAACCCTAGAGGTGTGTAAGGAAGAAGAACTGTGGCAGCCTTCTTTGTTGTATTTCTTTCTGAAAGAGTTTTAATACAAGTTGTGTATTGTCTCTCATATTCTGTGTTATGTCTAAATTCTAGTTACTTATGTATTCTAGTTAATTTCTGCATGTTAAGTTGCTTGGTAATCAATTGTGTGCTTCTGTTATTTTATCCCAACACGTGGTATCAGAGCTAAGGTTGCAGGGAGCAGGTTTTGTGTTTGGTTACAGGTCACTCTCAAGGGTTTTTGATTGAGTGGGAGTAGAGCAATGGTAGATCAAAGTAAGCTAAGAATGGAGGAGTTGAAAAGCACAGATGGTCACTTACGGTCCTATGGAAAGAAAGAGTAGGTAAAAGAATATTTTTGGTTGGTAGCAGATCAGCATGAAGGAACTAAAGATGCAGATGTTGCAGGGGTTGTTGCACAGGATGCTCTGGGAGGTTTCTTGGATAAAGTTGAATCTTGGATAATAGATTTGGTTGCCTCTTTCCATGTAGCCATAAAGTTGAATCTTGGATAAGAGCTGGTGAGCCTTGCCAAAGAATTGGCAAAGGGGAAGTGAAGCTGAAATTGCAGGTGGCCAACACATGGTTGTTGAAGGAGGTCATGCAGGTCCCAGGCTTGGAGATGTGGCTAATTTCTTCAGAAAAGTTAGGTGATGAGAGATGCACAAGAACTCTCAAAGTGGATGCACTTGAATTAGTTGGTGGTAAGAAAATAGGTACTCTTTATCTACTTGTTTATATTACTGATTCTTCTTCTATTGCAGAGACGTGGCTTTGTAGGCTTGGTCACATGAGCAAGAAGGAGATGCATGTTCTTAAGAGGAAGACTGATACATTTGACAAGCTTAAAAACTGGAAAGCCTTGGTGTTTATGGAGGAGATGGCAGACAGAGACCAATGGATGGGGCTGGATACTTCTGTGCAGGGCAGTTTGGACATGGGTTTTGATTCAAAGGAGCTCGCGGGTAAAAAGTCATCACTCACAGGGGAACACAGGTACCGACGTTGGCAGGAGGACCAACGTCGGTAGTAGGTAAGACCGACATCGGTCAGGAGGACCGACGTCGATAGGGAGGACACCGATGTCAGTAGGGTTGGTAGTCAGGACAGGCGCATGGAACTGACGTCGATTGGATGCAGACTGTGCGGTGACCGAGGTCAGTCACTGTAACAGATTTTGGGCAGACAGCTATCTATCAAGGAGTCTCAAATGCCCATATGGAGGATTGAAGGTGGTAAGTAAGCCTCAAATTTGTTGTTCCTCTTCTTTATACTAGTTGATGAGTGTAGAGCAGGAAGGATCAAGGAAATAGTGGGAGCATGGCAGGAATATAATGCAGAACCAAGCAGGAGATTTGGTAGGGTTTTCAGCTGGTATGAAAGCACAGAGATGAATGGATACCTTAGTTAAAGAATAGAGATAATGAACACGTGAGACAGAAGATCAGGTCATATGGTCTTGAGGAAGATGCAGGACAGTGGTACAGGTTTGACAAGGAGATGATAAAGCATGGCTTTAGTCAATGTCAGGGTAACTATTGTGGTTTGTCTTACCAGGTGGATGATGGTCATGACATTATCCTATTATTGTATGTGGATGGTATGTTTGTTAGCAGGTTTATACATATAGGGTTTGCTGAGCTAAGGGTAAGATTAGTTCAGTGGTTTGCTATGAAGAATTTGAAGCAGCAAAATTCTTTGGCATGGGAGACATGGGAGATCACAGATTGATTTTGTCTCCAATGTGAGCTGATGTGAATCAGGTGTTGGCAAGGTTTAGGATGCAGAACCAGAGCACACTAAGGGCTGGATAGTTCAATGTTTGAATTCACATGAGGTCTGGTATAGACCTGAGTTTGCCCAAGCAGTGGGTGTTGTCAAAGAGTTAGGAGCCAATTCGGAGAAGTGGGTTCTCAGGGATGTGAGAGAGACCAGTAGCAGAGATTCATGCTATTCAGGGTCAGGACTTCACTACATGGGTTTGTAGGTTCGGATGTGGTAGGGTACTTAGATGACAGGAGGTGCACCACAGGTTGTGTGGTGGGTGGTCTTCAAGATTGAGCTTGAAGAGGGATACAAGCCAGGAAACAAATTAGATAGGGTACAGGTACAAGTACAGTGCAGCTATTTATCTCCAAGTGGGAGATTGTTAGGTTGTGGAGCTAAAATCTTTACTGATACAAATAGAGGAGGAGGTTTCAAAAAGGTTGCTAAGTGTTACTGTCACCGGCGTTGGTCAGGCCAACCGACGTTGGTAGGGAAGAGATAGAAGGCAACCGACGTCGGTCAGAAGTCAGTCGGCGTCGGCACCCCCCAGGCAGACAAGGACCGATGTTGGTCACCTATGTGGTTTGAGCTGCATGTGTTACGCGTAGTTAGCTAACGAATCAAGTGTTTGCATGTCAAGAGCCAAATTTAGACTAGAAGCTACGGATCTAATTATTGTAATTAGGTGTCTAATTATTGTTTGCATGAGATCTATGTAAGAGACTCATTGGTTGTATTGTAAAGTGTGCTAGAGAGTAAGAGAGCAAATAAGCTCCTTCAGAGAGAAGAGAGCAATGGTGTGTTCTTCCTAGTGCCACAGTACCAAGTGTGGGTGCTGGATTGGAGAATCAACAGGGTTCTTCATATATGTATGATCTTGGTCATCAGGTGAGCATGGCTACTTTAGGAGATCTACATAGTAAGTAAGATCATTGATTTGCAGGTGTGTGTGTGCAAGGTCAAGGTTCACAGGTGTGCAGAACCAGATTGATTTATAGGTGTGCAAGATTAGATAGGAAAGCAACACAATAGGGAGCAAAATCAGGTGGGATCTACTTGGAGTACATCATGTACTCAGAAAGAGAGCAAAGACGAAGGCAAGGAAGATCCTTCCATAAGTAAGATCAGATTGAGGTGCAGGTTGTTGCAGGTTCAGGGGAGGTATACTTGAAGTATGATTGTGTATTTGTGGAGTGCGTGGAGCACTTGTGGAGTGCGTAGAGCATAGGTGTACTGGCAGTAGTGGATACTCGCTGGTTGGAGGTGAACACCAACTCTGTGTTTGAGCTGGGTGTTGGGACCTAAGAGAGAGAGCTTTGAGGGAAGATCTACTGTTTATGTCTTAGAGGTGTGGGAGCCCTAGAGGTGTGTAAGGAAGAAGAACTATGGCAGCCTTCTTTGTTGTATTTCCTTCTGAAAGAGTTTTAATACAAGTTGTGTATTGTCTCTCATATTCTGTGTTATGTCTGAATTCTAGTTACTTGTGTATTCTGGTTAATTTCTGCATGTTAAGTTGCTTGGTAATCAATTGTGTGCTTCCATTATTTTATCCCAACAGGCATTACTTACATAGTTCCATGGATGCATTTTCCAACATGAACTTCAAGCCAAATATAGTTCTCCCAAGAAATGAGATAGAAGAAAAATGATGATCAGACCAGCATAATTAATGTTATAAAAGAAATGGAAGAGATGACAAACAAATGAGAATGGTCTAGAAAATAAGAATTTGATGAGATAAGAAAGAATAATCTTGAAAAATGGAAAGTGTGTGAGACAAAATGAAATGAACTGGTGTTTTTGTGCTTGTAAAATGGTAAGAGCATTCAAACTTAATAGTTGCTCTCAAAATGGTGAGAGCATGGGATCTTAACAGTTGCGAACAAAATGGTTAGAGTATGGGATCTTAACAATTACTTGTAAAATGGTGAGAGTTTTCAAACTTAATAGTTACTCACAAAATGGTGAGAATATGGGATGGTGGAATGGGAATGTACAAATGTATAGAAGCATGAGACAATGTTTTTATTATTTTGTGAATCATGTTTTGATTTTTTTTGTATTTTTAAAGTATTTCTAATGTTTTTGGTGTTTTTGGGATAAAATATGCACAAGGTGGAACCATCTAGTTGAGGAGATGCACATCTTGAGAGTAAAGGTTCTAATAAGATAGGTAAGCTGGCTGCAATAGCCCATGCTCGTAAATCAGTGAGATCAAGGTTCTTGATAAAATAAGAAAGTATAAAATGCTTGTACTGAGAAGATGTGGCTATTCACCTATCAGAAGCTACATAAGATTGTCCTAACTGAACCACTTTGTAGAACCACTACTAAAGATGTTCATAATGCTTATGAGACATAATTGAGATCATGATTCGTTAAGGGACAAAAAGTGTTCAAGCTTATAACATGTCCTAGACATAATAAATAATATGCATCTTTGAAGAGAGAAATCCAAAATGGGATGAAGAATGTGTTTAGAGTGCCAAGATTTTAAAGCTTTTACCATCGAGATTCATGAAAAGTGGGCCAGGGTAGTATAAAATACACTCAAGGTAAGATAAAAGGGTGGGATAAAATTATAACAGCACAAGTTGCCCCCAAGTTATGGGTATTATAGATAATGGTTCAAAGTTGTTCATGCATAGAACTTCTTAAGGTGTACAATGTTCATGGGCTTTGAAAGTTCTTCACCATTAGGTTTAGCCAATTGATATGCTCCTGATCCATAGTTTGCCATGACAATGTATGGTCCTAACCAATTAGGCTAAAACTTGCCTTTCTTTTTGGGTTCAGCATTCATGTTCTTGTAGTTCTCTTTTAAAACTAGATCACCAATCTTAAATTATCAAGGGAGAATGCATTTGTTGTAGATTCTCTATAATCTATACTGATAGGCCTGCAAGTTTTCTAGGGCAGCCAAACACTTACCATCAAGAATTTCTAGTTATGTAATCGTGAGGCTCTATAGCCTTCATTATCTTCAATGTGCTCCAGTGATATTCTTAATGATGGGATCTCAATCTCGACCAGGATGATAGCTTTAGTGACAAACACAAGGGAGTATGGAGTAGCTCTAGTTGGGGTGTGATGATTGGTTCTATAAGTGTAGAGGGTAGGAAAGAGTTGTAAGTGCCAATTATGGCCAACATCATTGATAATTTTTTTAAGATGGCTAGAATGCTTTTATTTGATGCCTCAACTTGTCTATTGCCTTGAAGGATATATGGAGTGGATTTTTTATGCTTGATCTTAAATTTTTCATAAATATATTTCACATCTTGGTTTATAAAGGATCCGCCATTATCAGATATAATACGGGTTGGGATACCATATTGATAGATGATATGGTAATGAATGAATTTTGCTATTTTTTTCCCAGTAACATAAGTGAGAGGAATGGCCTCAATTCACTTGGTAAAGTACGCAGTCATAGTTAAAATGTTCTTATGGCCATCTGAAAATGTTGGGTTAATTTTTCCCATGAGATCAATACCCCATGTTGAGAATGACCATGGTGTTGTAATTGAATGTAATGGTAAGGAAGGTGAATGTATCAAGTTGCCATGTTACTGATAAGGAACACACTTATTTACATAATTAAAAGCATCTATCTCCATTTTGGGCCAATAATAGCCTATTCTGAGAAGTTTCTTGGCTAGGACTACACCATTGGTATTGGCCCCACACATTCCTTCATGAACCTCTTTTAGTGCTAGCTTGGATTCTCCTAAAGATAAATAATGAAGAAGTGTTCTATCATAGCCTTTTTGATAAAGTGTGTTTCTAAAGAGGATATAACGTGTTAGACAATGAAGGAAAAGTTTTTGTTGTTTATTGTAAAGGTTGGCATGAAAGACATGGCTATGGAAATAGTTATAAAAATCTTGGTACCATGGTAGCTCAGGTGAGAGATCAGGATCAATAATGGTGCATATTCTCTCTGAATCTGATAAAATATGTGTTTGCTAAAGAATATTTTCAATTAGGAACTGATACTCTTTAGCACTATCATTCATTTGAATCATGAAACTAATTGTTTCCATGGCATTGATAGACCTATTGTTGACTCATGGAACTTGCTCAAACTATAGAGATTTAACATGTCTTTTAAGGTTATTAACAATTTACTTGTAAGGGAAAAGCTTATCATCTCTTGTTTGATACTAATCAATTGTTTGATTTATGATTATCTATGAATCTCCATAGACCCTTAAACTTTGAATATCCCACTGTATGGCTAGATGGAGCCCTACAACCAATGCCTCATATTCGGCCATATTTTTTGTACACTAAAATTATATGTGGAAGGCTTTGGGGATCAAATCCCATTGTGGCATTATCATCAATATCCCAACTCTAGATCCTTAAGATGTGAAGGATCCATCAAAATAGAGTGTTCAAAATTTAGGTTCTTATGATGTTTGTTCTATCATCATGATAGAATCATCTAGAAGGTCAAAGTTGAGAGGTTGAGTGGCTGTAATAGGAGCTTATGCAAGTTGGTCCATAAGAATCTACCCTTTGATTGTCTTCTGATTTTGGTATTCAATATCAAACTCACTAAGGAGCATAATCCATTTAGCAATACATCCTTTGCGAGCTACTTTAGATAAGAGGAACTTGAGAAGATCTACCTTGGTGATAACAAAAGTTTTGTTATTCAGCATATAATGTTATAATTTATAAGTGGTGAACACCATAGCTAAACATGCCTTCTCAATAGGCATATAATTATGTTTTTAAGCTACCAATGTGTGGATTAGATAATAAACCATGTGTTCCTTACCATGATCTTCATGCTAATCCAAAAGAGCCCCCAATGCATATTTTATAGTCGATATGTAAAGAATTAGTGGCTTTCCTTGTGTTAGAGGGTGTGTTGGGTGAATATTTTGTAAACCAACTAACTAGTGAGCAAAATAGGTCTTTTTAACCATAGCATAGGGAGATTGGTCAGCCAGGTGTGCAGGTTTACTACATCAAAAGGGGACAAATCTCTCCTCTCATCAAGGGGAGGTTCCCCATAAGTATGATATGCTATATAATATATGTATAAGTAGAAAATAACACTCAGGGGTAGGATACACCATCCATCTCTCTTCTTTCAGAGATGATGTTCACAAACAAAGGAGAAAATCCTGGTGAAAACACTGAAGACACTTCTCTTCTTTCAGAAGTGTTCTTGCAAGGGACAGCAGGAGTTCTTTTAGGTAGGATAAGTAGCCGGCAATAAGGGCATAGTAACCAACAAACTGAGATGTAGGACAAAGTCTCCACCTTGACTTCCCAAGAGTGAGATACGAAGAACAATGGGAGCACAAAGTCATCCCAAGGTCTTTTACATAGAAACAGAAAATAAACACACACTGAAGACAACTATGATAGCACAAAGCTTGAAAGTAGTTGGCTTCAAGACACCTTCCTTATCACTTTCACTAGCTCTACTTGTTAAATTGCATAAACAAGAATACATTTAGGAAATAGACATAAGAACAATCTCCCAGAATGATACAAGCTATAACAGCACAAAGTCTAAAAGTAATTTGCTTTTTGATTTAAATAAAGAAATATGATAAACAATCTGAGCTCAAAGTCTCAGTGATGCCTTTCAATTTGGGAAGAGTTTTGATTCTAGTAACAGGAATATCTCTTTTGCATAATGAGAGAAATTACAATGTATAGCCACCAAGCAAGGCTTGGCACTCTTTCCCATGGGATGACCCACACTGCAGTCAATGCCTTCAATGCATTTTTGGTTCTGTTAGGGAGAGTCATGCCGGAGCAGGGTGGCTGCCTTAATTGTGGAATGTTGATTCATCTCCAATGTCTTCTCTTGAGCCAGAGTCACTCATTTTATTACCTGTTATCCACACAGCTGTCCACTTTGTCATTGCTCCAAAGGGGACAAATAGGCTACACTTTCAATGCTTGTAGGCCCAAATACCTACCTGGTGGACTGTTCCACCTACTAAAAATAACTTATGTTGATATTTCCCTTTTTGTCTCTTCTTCCTTTTGGCCCTGGCCTTAAGGTCTTTGAATGCATTCAGGTCTACGTTCTAAGCCTACAAAGACCAACAGACACTTTATCGCAACAAATTTGACGTATGTGGGTCTTTCATCTTTTAAAGGTTAACGGCTAGTCAGTCATCCTAAATTTGATGTTTGTGGGCCTATCATTCTCATTATCAATTCCTTCATGCCTTTCTCGCTTGCTATGGCTACTTTCCATTATGACACAGGCAAGGACACATGGCAACATCCGCTGCTTTGAAATAATCTTATCAGAATAAGCTTTGAAACTTGTTAGAAACTTGAAGCATGGATGCAGACACTTGTCACAGTCTGTCAAGTTGGAATGGGACACGTGGTGAGTTCCACTGCTTTAAAACTTATTCAAGACTGTGTCTTAGCATATGACACTTGGCAACTTCCATTGCACTTTAAGGCTTGACCTTTTTCGAAGGGGACTTGCCCTTCAGGGTCTTAAAAGAAGGTTCATTTTCTGAGTGTCAATTGTCCTCCATGAGGGTACCTACCCTTCAAGATCTCCTGGGTGACCTTCAAACTTTCATTCTTCAATGGGTTTTTGTTCCATTATTTCCTTCAGACAAAAAGTCTGAAGGAATTCCTTCAAATAATTTGTTCGAAGGAAATATTTCCTTGGCTCTGTGTCTCTGTATTGAGAGTGCTCCATCTTTGACACATGGCACATTCCACTACTTCAAACAAGTGACATGTGGTATCTTCCACTGAAATAGGTGAGGACACTTGGCAGCATCTATTGCTTCTTACCAGGGACATGTGGCAACTTTCGCTCAGTTTTAGCAATCACACAGAGGATGACACTCAGAGCGCTCCGCTTATCCTTTTAGCAACTTGCCCAGGGCCCACCACAGTCTTTACTTGATAATGAAACCAAAGGAAGATACAATGACCATTGAAACTTGGCAGCCTCCATCGATCTCTACAGATGACACATGGCACAATCTACTGATTTGAGAAAAAGACATTGAAACCTTCCGCAGCTACCACTTGTCACTTTCCACAGAACTCTACAAGGGACACATGACATGTTCCACTACTTTGAGATGCAAAACATAATGTGTCTCGGTAGATGACACTTGGCAACTTCTGCTCATCCTTTTCTTTTGCGTGTGCCTTTGAACTATTTGATTGAAACAACCTTGGAAATGCATAAGTGCTGGAAACTTGCTCTTTTAAAGGAATTTACCTATTGAAGCCATTGGACCCTTTGAATCTATCAATTTCAAGCATGTTGACTCCATAGAAACATATCTATAGAGTCCATAGATTTTTGAAAAGCTTGAAAAAGGAAGAATTTGAATGCTCATAAGAAATTTTGAAAAGGGAAGAGACAATTTGGTTTTTGCAGGGCCAAAATAGTTCACATGTTGTCTCAAAAATAAGTGACATTTTTTGGGACAATAGTTGGCTCCAGTTGGGGATCTTCCTTCAATTGAAAACTTGAAACATAGCTAAGGGGCGTAGAAACCAGAATCTCCAATGCCTTGAAGTATGCCATTGGAGTCATGCTACCCAAAAAGAAAGGTTCCAAAAATGAAAATGAACAACACAAAGCAAAAACAAAAACTATATAAATATATAAATATACAGGTGAACTTATCTAGTACTTCAAGAATTGAAGTACTTCAAATGCTACCCCCTGAGAGGCAGTGAAAATGGCACTCTGTCCTAATAAACTAGCAAGAAGCCATTTTCTCCCCAGAATCGGTGATGGGTGAATGGAACTCTCCACCAAGAAACCAATTTTCTGTGTCTTCCCTTTGGTTTTCTCCTCTTGCCCCACATCAAGACTTGACTTTTAATCTGAAAACCATGAATTTTTGCTCTCTTGGCAAAGAGTTCCTTTTCCTGATTTTGATGCACAGTAGCATGGTCCACTACCATAATTGGTTGCTCTTCTGGTTCAGTCCAGCCAATGATTTGATTGTTCCCATTCAACACTTGCCAATGATTGGCACTATCAAGCATACTTGGTGTTGTTCCATCTAAACCAATTCTTAGACCATCACCTATAGGATTTTTATCTACTGAAACATGAATGTCTTTAGTAGATAGAAAATAATTACTCCTGCTTGAAGACTCAAACAGAATTTGAGCTTCTTGCCTTGATGTCTGAGTGACAACACATTTCGCCTCCTTCTCATGAAGCAACCTCTGCATTACACCTTTCACATGGATTCTTGCTTGAGACAAGTCCATGCTTAATTCCCCTCTAACATCCTTGCAGAAGTTATGCCTAAGAAGGATGCCACATGATGATGGGACGTCATCCACTAGGATAGTCTTCTTGATTCACTTGTCTGGAAAGGCAGCAAATACAAATTAGGCATCTTTAATTTTCCCCAGCAGCGGCACTTGTTTGTTCTCCATGGAGAAACATCTCCTAAATGTCTTGGTTAGCATGAGATCTAGAGATTCTACCACTTTAGTAGGCATGACATTGTCTGAAGCCCCAAAATCAATGATGCAATTATTGAGATGGTGACCATTTATCAACAGGGAAACATAGAAAGGCTCTATTTTCCCAGGGGCAGCAGGAGGAGTAATGACAAGATTGTTTGGGATGGACATGTTCCTTGGGGGATCATGAATTACTTTCTTAAACTTTTGTCTTGTAGGGATGGTTTGGTTCTTGACACATTGAACCAACTTGTCCAATTGCTCAGGATTGGACTATAAGAACTCAAATTCAAACATTTGAAATTTGGTTTTCTTTATGTGGTCAATTATGTCAAATGTCTAGAATGAGCTAGGAGCAAAGGATGGAAATTCATCCTTTTGATTTTTGGGAGGGGGAGGACTGGCCTACAAATTTGAAGTAGAAGGCATAGGGATATTTGAGGCACTTACCTTTTTGGATATCACTAGGTCCTTTGGCTGGAAAGGTAGAGTGGTTCCATGATTAGCAATTGTAATTGCTAGTTGAGGTTGCTCCTCTGTCTTCTCTTTGTCATCCTGTTAGGCTGACTAGTTCTTGGACTAGGTGAACACTGCATATGATCCCTCATCTACTTCACCTTTACTTTTGGGTTCATCCTGGTAATTCAAGAAACCAATGTGGGAGTCACCAGTTGATTCTTCTTGATCCTCCATGAAGAGATCAGCATCAATTTCTTGCTCAAACTTAGGTTGGAAAGAGAAATCATGTTCTGTTTCTAGATATCCAACTGTTGAGTTGGTTGGAGGTGCTTCAAGGGTAAGGTTCCTATATGGGGGAGGAAGATGATTTGGTTTCCCTTGATTCCTAGCAGCATTACCTTGGTATGCCTGATTTGGGAATGTCCTCCTTGGCATATCTCGATTAGGAGCAAACATAACCTGGGCCATTTGTCTTTTAAGGACCAGTAATTCATTTGCTAGCTTCTACACCATTTGATCAGTGGTGCCTGTAGGTGAGTGTTCAGAAGATGAAGAGGGTTTAACTCTATTAGGGTCTCTCCTTATCTTTCCTACCAAGATAGGGTCATCTTCTACCTCAGTAGCCAAGTCCTGAGCAGTAGTAAGGTCTATGTGTCTAGCCCGTCTCAGCAAGAAACTCACTTCAAGTAGTTGTGAGTTGATGAAGAAACACTTGAGACTCTGAGGTGTCAGCTAGGCTATCATGGGAATCTTATGCCTTAGCTTGTCGAACCTAGCAATGAAGTCCCTCATAGGTTCATGGGGCTCCTTCTTCATCTATGTGAGTTGGGCCAGCAAGGCATGTGCATCTTCTATAGGTTTAAACTTGGCTTCAAATTTATCTTTGAGTGTGTCCCAGTTAGTCACTAACCAAGCCTATAGATGGTAGAACTAGTCTAAAGTAGCACCTTGTAGTGTTTCCATGAAAATCCTGACTGCCACATCTTCAAATTCCACTCCTATTATGCCACAATCTATGCTGAAGGTTGCAATGTGTTCATCAGGATGAACTCTCCCATCTCCAAATAATTTGGGGAAATTCTTTCTTGAGCTGCATGGAAGATCATGTAGAGGTGGAGTAAGATTTAGTGGGCCAAATGAGTTACCCCAGGGGCCTTGATCCATGATTGGATTATGGAAAAGGGGGATAATAAATCTAGGTAGCGTGTGGATAGGCAAAGCTCTGTTAACAGCAAAAAAGGAAGCTCTGCCTTGTGTTGGTGACCTGATAGGAGGAAGACTCCTAGTTTGTTGAAGGTGAGGTTGTGGGGGAAATAACTCAAAATTACTCTGCTGCACCAACTCAAAAGCAGGGTCAACAACATCTTGAGATTTTTGGCTTCTGGTGTAATGTGGAGTTGCTAGATTGTAGAACAAAAATGGAAAAGAGTATGATATGCTTCAGCTTGAAGTTTGAGACTTCAAATTGTGCACTCTTCCCCAATGGAGTTGCCAAAAACTATTGGGTGAATATTTTATCAACCAACTAACTGGTGAGCAAAATAGGTCTCTGCAACCACAGCATAGGGAGATTGGTTGGCTAGGTGTGCAGGTTTACTACATCAACAGGAGAAAATTCTCTCCTCTCATCAAGGGGAGGTTCCCTATAAGTATGATACGCTATATACTATATATATAAGTAGAAAATAACACTCATGGGTAGGATACACCATCCATCTCTCTTCTTTCAGAGATGATGTTCACAAATAAAGGAGAAAATCCTAGTGAAAACACTAAAGGCACTTCTCTTCTTTCAGATGTGTTCTTGCAGGGGACAGTAGGATTTCTTTCAGGTAGGATAAGTAGCTAGTAACAAAAACGTAGTAACCAACAGACTAACATGTAGCACAAAGTATCCACCTCAACTTCCCAAGAGTGAGATACAAAGAACAATGGGAGCACAAAGTCGTCCCAAGGTCCTTTACATAGAAATAAAAAATACACACACTGAAGACAACTATGACAGCACAAAGTCTAAAATTAGCTGGCTTCAGGACACCTTCCTTATCACTTTCACTAGTTCTACTTGTTAAATTGCATAAACAAGAATACATTTAGGAAATACACATAAGAACAATCTCCTAGAATGATACAAGCTATAACAGCATAAAGTTTGAAAGTAACTTGCTTTTTTATTCAAACAAAGAAATATGATAAACAATCTAAGCTTAAAGTCTCAGTGATGCCTTTCAATTTGGGTAGAGTTTTGCTTCTGGTAATGAGAAGATATCCTTTGCATAATGAGATAAATTACAATGTATAGCCACCAAGCAAGGCTTGGCACTCTTTCCCATGGGATGGCCCACACTGCAATCAATGCCTTCAATGCATTTCTGGTTCTATCAGGGAGAGCTATGTTGGAGCAGGGTGGCTACCTTAACTGTGGCATGTTGATTCATCTCCAATGTCTTCTCTTGATCTAGATTCACTCATTCTATTACCTATTATCCACGTAGTTTTCCACTTTGCCTTTACTCCAAAGGGCACAAACAAGTTGCACTTTTAATGCTTGCAGGCCCAAATACCTACCTGGTGGACTGTTCCACCTACTGGAAATAACTTCTGCTAATATTTCCCTTTTTGTCTCTTCTTCCTTTTGGCCCTAGCCTTAAGGTCTTCGAATGCATTTGGGTCCATGTTCTAAGCCTGCAAAGACCAATAGACACTTTATCACAACAAATTTGACGTCTGCGGGTCTTTCATCTTTTGAAGGTTAACGGCTAGTCAGTCATCCTAAATTTGACGTTTGCAAGCCTATCATTCTCCTTAGCAATTCCTTCATGCCTTTCTCACTTGCTATGGCTGATTTCCACTATGACACAGGTGAGGACACATGGCAGCATCTACAACTTTGAAATAAGCTTATCAGAATAAGCTTTGAAACTTGTTAGAAACCTGAAGCGCGGATGCAGACACTTGTCGCGGTCTACTGAGTTGGAATGGGACACGTGGTGAGTTCCACTACTTTGAAACTTGTTCGAGATTGTGTCTTGGCATATGAAACTTGGAAACTTTCGCTGCATTTTGAGGCTTGACCTTTCCCAAAGGGGACTTGCCCTTCTGGATCTTGAAAAAAGGTTCATTTTTTGAGTGTCAATTGTCCTCCGTGAGGGTACCTACCCTTCGAGATCTCTCAAGGGACCTTCAGACTTTCATTCTTTAGTGGGCTGTTGTTCCATTATTTCCTTCAGATAAAAAGTTTGAAGGAATTCCTTCAGATAATTTTTCTGAAGAAAATCTTTCCTTGGCTCTATGTCTCTATATTGAGAGTGTTCCATCTTTGACACGTGGCACATTCTGCTAATTTGAAAAAGTGACATATGGCACATTCCATTGCTTCGAATAAGTGACATGTGGAATCTTCCACCATAATAGGTGAGGACACTTGGCAGCATCCACCACTTCTTACCAAGGACACGTGGCAACTTCCACTTAGTTTTGGCAATCACACGGAGGATGACACTTGGAGCGCACTGCTTATCCTTTTATCAACTTGCCTGGGGCCCACCATAGTCTTTACTTGATAATAAAAACCAAAGGAAAATATAGTGATTGTTGACACTTGGCAGCCTCTACCAATCTCTGTAGATGACACATGGCACGTTTCACTGATTTGAGAAAAAGACATTGAAACCTTCCACAGCTGCCACTTATCACTTTTCATGGAACTCTACAAGGGACACATGGCATGTTCCACTGCTTTGAGATGCAAAACATAATGTGTCTCAGTAGATGACACTTGGTAGCTTCTACTCGTCTTTTTATTTTGCGCACGCCTTTGAACCATTTGATTGAAACAACCATGGAAATGCATAAGTGCCAAAAACATGCTCTTTCAAAGGAATTTACCTATTGAAGCCATCGGACCCTTTGAATCTATCAATTTCAAGCATGTTGACTCTATAGAAACATATCTGTAGAGTCCATAGATTTCTAAAAAGCTTTAAAAAGGAGGAATTTGAAAGCTCAAAACAAATTTTGAAAAGGGAAGAGACAATTTGGTCTATGCAAGGCCAAAATAGTTCACATGTTGTCTCAAAAATAAGTGACATTTTTCAGGGACAACAAGGTGTAAGACTGATGGATTGGCTAAGTATGTTTTAAGCTTTGCAAATGCTATCTAAAAATCCTCATCCCACTAAAATGTCACCCCTTTCTTTAAGATATGGGTAAATGGGTGGTACTTATCTGTTAGTTCAAAAATGAACCTACGTATAGACTAGGTCTTTCCTTGTAGACCCCACAACTGTTTAAGATTGTTAGGTGGAGGCATTTCTATAATAGCGGTGACCTTCATAGGGTGTACTTCAATCCCTAATTATGATACAATGAACCCTATAAATTTTCTTGATGTGACTCTAAAGACACTTTTCTTAAGATTCAAGTAGACTTTAAATATGCACAAAGCCTCTTAAATATTCTTCATAGAATGTCAGGGTGTCTAGCTCTTGTTATTCATTTACTATTATATCATCAACATAGTCCTTGACAATGTCATGAATCATGTCATGAAAGATGACAATCATTGCACATTGATATGTGGCTCCATCATTCTTCAAACTGAATGGCATGACTTGGTAATAGAATATTCCCCATAAAGTGGTTAACATAGTCTTATGTTGATCTTCAGGGGTTATCTTGATCTGATTGTAACTAAAAAATCCATCTATTAATGATAGCATCTCATACCCAGAAGTTGAGTTGATAATCATGTCGATGTTGGGCAGAGGAAAATCATCTTTGGGACATGCCTTGTTGATATCATGAAAATCAATACAAATATGTATGCTTGGGGTCTTTTTACTTATTAGCAATATGTTAGAAATCCATTCAGAGTAGTCTAGTGGTCTGATAAAATTAGCTCCTAACAACTTCTCCAACTTGGACTTAACCAAAAGGGTGATGGATGGATGCATTTTTCTTAACTTTTGCTTGACTGGTTTAGCATCAGGGTGAACGAAAAGATGATGTACAACTAAATCTAGATCTAGGCATGGGATGTCAGAATATGCCCATGCAAATATGTCTATATAATCCTTAAGAATGGATATAATATGCTCCCATTATACTTCAATAAGGGAAGCTCCAAGATAAACATTTTTGGGATCCTCATGGGTTCCCAAATTCACTTCTGTTGTGCTCTCCATAAGGAGTGTGGATCCATCTTCTAAAATTGTAGGCAATGTATGGTCATGATCATCTTCTTTTGTTATATCTTCTTTTTGTTCCTCCTAAAGATCTAGATAATATGAAGAATCAGAATCTAACTTCTCAGATAAAGGCCAATTGGCAAAGACCTCTAGAAAGACGAGCAAAACACTCAAATATTTGATGTTGTTCTAAAGAGATGCTAGTACTAGCTATGTAACTTGGGCTAGATGGACTTTCTACATCTTGAGGGGATGAAAAAACTTTCTCACCTGAGAGCACCTAAAATAGGTTTTCATTCAAAGGCTTATCTTTTTCTTTACTTTTTCCCTGATCAACAAGTGCCATAAAGAGGTTTTCACCTAAAGATATCAATGTTTATTCTTTATTATGACCAAGAAAGTTTGCCTTCTCTCCAAAGTAGGCAAAAGGATTCAATGAAAAATCAAAACCCTATTTATGATCACCAATGGGGAATGTATCTCATAGGCCCATGTATTTTGTAATCGATTCTTCATTTTGAAACTCATTGAAGCATATGACCAAATTTTGTTGATCCCAGTCTATGAGTTTAGGATGGCAAAGGCATAGGTTACAATGAGGGTTTACTTCAAGAAAGGAAGCACCAATGGTAAAGATATAATGTCCTACTTTAGGAAGGTAAGCACCACTAGGATGGGTTTTTACTTTAGGATGAGAAGCTCCAATAGGTGTTATGGTCAGTATGGCATTTGAATCAAACAAATCTAAATCAGCAAGCTCATCAAAAAGGCTATAATGGGACATTGTGTCACTTGTAGGAGTCTCACTACTAGTTACTTTATAAGAATCACTACCAAATGTTATGAGGTCATCCTCTAGTGGTTTAAATCTAAGACCATGATTCCCATTGACAACTCTAGCTGATAAGGGCTCTAAAATTCCTTGCACTTGGGGGCCAAGGCCTTTCCCTATATAGTCAAGATGATCCATTATCCTATTAGGGATAAGATAATTTGAATTATAAAAACAATCTGTAAGGCCCTCAAAATATAACCAATCTCCCTCAGTAAAAGCCTCTCAATTTTTCTTTGGTGCAATTTTAAGCATAAAAACCATAGGAGGTTTTGGTTGCTTCTTCTTTGGTTGCCAAATCTGATCAAGTCTATTAGGAGTCTGGGAAGTTTTAGGCCTACCAAATTTTTTTGGGGATTTTGGTAATTTTACAATATGGAGGACATCCTTTAGATGATATGTGGAAATCCATGTGTCTTTAATAATTACCTACTTGGTCAGTACTATAAGAAATGTATTAGTTGAGGTGGAGGCTAGATCATCAGGGTCTATATAATTAGATGGAGATGGATGAGAAATAATGGCTTTGTTCTTCTTTGCAATGAATTCAAAACCTAGGCAATAGTTATAATTTTGAAACTTTGCTTCAAGATGTTTACAATACTATTATGGCTACTGATCAATGGGAATGGTAACTTTGATCCCATCATGGGGAAACTTAAGGCATTGGTAAAGAGTAGATAGAACTACCTATAGATCATGGATCTAAGGATGACCAAGAAGTATGTTAGAAGGAAGCTCAATATCCATAATATGTAATAACGTGTGATGAAAAATAGCCACAACCATGACTATCAACCAAATTGTACTAAATGACTCCCTCTCAGTGTTGTCGTAAGCCTTGATTGTAATAGTCTTTAGCTGAATGTCTTTATTCATGTAACCCAATCATTGCACCAATGTAAGAGATATGATGTTTATCCCTGAACCATTACCTATAAAAATTGACTTGATCTTGTGATCCATAATGATTATCTTAATGTATAGTGGGTTATTATGGTTTAGGCCAAGGGTGAACATGTTTTTCTGATCAAACGTGATTTATTGAAATGAAGACAAATATCCAATTAGGTTATGGAACTCATCAAGGTTTATATCATTAGGCATAATAAACTCTTGTAAAATTTTGTTGAGGATGGTTATATGGACATCAGATGTCTGCAAGAGTTCTAATATGGAAATTTGTGTAGGGTTTTATCTAATTGGTCTATTAGACTATAAGGCATTTGAATTGTGGATTGAACTATTTTTGTCTTTATTGGGGCAGTATTTGGCTTTGGAACCATTGGCACAATGTACTCATGGGGTTTATGGAAAGAAGTGGGTGAAGAGCCCTGGATGGTAACTCACAGGCATCTAGTTGTAACTGCACAACCTAGAGATGGCACTGAGTCATTATAATTAGAAGAGCAAGGCAAAGGGCCTTGGATGGTGATTTCTAGGTGATTAATGGTATTATTATAATTTTGGATCAGTGAGGAGCCTCTAGAAGAATGGTACTATTGTTCAAGATTAGTAACCCATGCAAATAGAGTAGCAACATGATGATGCAAACTCAACATGGTATTACTAGGGGGAGAGGGTTCTGACCCTATAATGATGGGTCTCATGTTGTGAGGAACATGAGATTATCCATGTGGCATCACAGTAACAGTGGCAATGTGGGTTGTAAAATACATCCCATAGTGTTATTGTAGTCGTAAGGCACATTATTATAAGTCACATTATTAGTGTGGGGATCATGATCTTGATTATGCTCATTATGATTCTAACCTTGTTGTTGGTTTTGATTCTACCTTTGTCCTTAATTGTGACCATTCTAATTGTTTCTTGGTGGTGGTGGATCATGTTGAGGAAAGGGGTCTTTATAGATCCCCATATCTTGATTTGTGTCCTAATTAGGAGCCAACTTAATTTCAAGCTCACCATTTTCAATAAAGTCATCAATAATATGTCATAATTGAATACAAAAATATGCACCATGACCAGCAACATGATGAAAGTTACACCATTCATTCTCTTTATACCAGTCTGATTTCGACTGATCTTGAGGAAATGGCCTTGATATTGGCCATATAATTAAGTTAGTTGCAATGAGATTTTATAATATTTCTTCAACCGATTATCCTAACTTGCTAAAGACTCTAAAATTGTTATGAAATGTCCTTCATGGAGGTTGTCTTTACAAATTAGGTAGTGTATTTGAAGGAGTTAATTGTACATTTGGAGGAGGCATAGTCTGTACTATTTATACATGTCTTATTTTTGTCACCCCATTTCTAACCATGTTTTTATTTTTTTGAAAGCCCTTAGATTTATCCTACGTAACTATTTGAGAAGCTGGTGATTTAGTCTGATTAGATGTTTGTCCTTGTATAAAGATCTTAGCAAGGCCCCTAGTAATAAGGGCCTTTTCAATATTTACTCCTTTATTAATAATTTATTCAAATGAGTTAACACAAGCTAACCATAGGTTATGTGCAACTTCGAGATGTAAATTCTGTGCAAAGATATCAGCCAATTATTTTTTGGTAAATTATGTTGAAAGTAGCTCACCAATGCTCTCCACCTTTGTAGATATGCATCAAAACTTTCACCATCATGTTGTTTAGCATTGCATAAGTCAAAAATAGTCAATTCATGTTCTATGTTGTATGAAAAATGGTTAATAAATTTTTCTAATAAGTCATTCCAATCTAGAACTGATCCCTTGGGTAGTTTAAGTAGCCAATCAAGATCTTGTCCTGCTAAACTTCATAGAAATAGTCATAATAAGTACTCGCTACTATAAGAAACCTCTTGACATAAGATGAAGAATGCTTGTATGTGTTCATGCAAGTCTCCTTTCCCTTTGTATTTGTCAAATTTGGGTGCCTTAATGTGAGGTGGAAAGGGGTTTTGGAGATTAGATAAGTCAAATGGATATGGCCATATCTCATCAAATTTGTACTTTTTGACTCTATTGTTCATCTAAAATATTTGGACAATTTCCTTCATAGAATTCCATTCTTGCATGTTTGGTGTTCTTATGGATTGGATAATATGTTATTGGCATGGAATGTGCCCCTGGTTCTATTGTTGTTGGGGTAGAATGTGCCACTAGTTTTGTTGTTGTTGGGGTAGAATGTGCCCCTAGTTTTGTTATTGTTAGGGTGGAATGTGCCCCTATATTTGTTGTTGTTAGGGTGGAATGTGCCCCTAGTTTTGTTATTGTTGGGGCAGAATGCGCCCCTAGTTTTATCATTGTTGGGGTGGAATCTACCCCTAGTTTTATATGTATCTATAGTGAGTGTATACCTTTTGATCCATGATTTGGTTCTAATTTTTTGCTTCAGTTGAGAACATAGACCATTGATTCTTGGATTCTAAAACATTACCTGAATTTAGTTGTTTCGCATTTTATTGATTTTGGAAATGTTTATGTTTATTTACCAATCTTTGGTTTTATTGAGGGATTTCCTCAATTCAAACTGAATGTTTGGGTTTTTGAGTTTATAAAGTAACAAGAGGTCCTTGATGATTGAAGAATGTATGTTCCATGTCAAATAGAACATCTTGTAAGGTCTCTTGTGACTTTACCTATTCATTTAGATTACCCTGATCCACTATGGTAATATTTTCATCTAATATTTTTTGCATATTGTCCACCATATCTTCATGTTTTTTCAAAGCCTTATTGTGAATTGAAGTGGCAACTAGGGATTCAGTTAAGTCTGTGACAAGTTGATTTACATATCATTAACTTATTATCTTTATCTTATCTAGAAGATCTGGATTTATGGGTTTTGACTCTATTTGTATTTCCTTTCCTTTGTTAGAAGAAGAAGGTATGTCTATTTGTGCAAAAGCTTGCTCTTGCCATCATTGTTCTCCTTCTCTAACCAAGGTATGTAGTTATTTCGTAGGAAAGTCAGAAGGTAGTCTAGCACCTGATTCTATCAATCTAAGAAGGGCTTCATCTTGATCTTCTTGGGGTTGATATTCATTTTAATCATCTTCAAATCCTACTATTGCAGGGATATCATCAAAAATAATAGGGTTATCTTGACCATCATAAAATTGTTCATCCTCATAACTAAGGCCATAATAGGCCCCACTATCAGTGAACCTTTTAGTCATGTCTAAAAATATTTTCTCTATGTGTTTGAATAACTTTGGATCAATGTTTGATAACCAATCAAAGTATGATTTGGCTTTCTTTTTAAACAAATAACCAAGGTACTAATGAGACTATAAGGGAGGGTGGTTTGAAACCACACACAATTTAGAATATTTGGTTCATGAAATTACTCAACCTTTGGTAAAGTTAAAATCATATAAATTGGAAGAGAGTAAGGTAACTTAAAGACCCAAGGTGAAAACTAGTACACCAAATCCTAGATCTTTATGATAAACCCACACTACAAAAGCTAGTTTCAACTTTGACAAGTTGACCCTAGAAATTTAGAGGAAAGCTCTCTGAATTATGAATAAGACAAAATGAACTAAGTAACTCAAGATGTAAAGACATACGTGAATCACTAAGTATAAATATAAGACCAAATGGGTAGCACAATGTTGCCACATGATTCTAGTAGGATAAAATATGTTTTAGGACCCAAAGCATGAGCGATATGCAAGATGACTTGAGTCCACCAAGATGACGATGTGATTTTGAGTCTTAATAAATGACCTTCAATCCAAATAGAAAATTGAACCCAAGTTAAAATAAGCCTAGTGCACAAATGGCGAACCCACCTTAATGCACAAACCCTTAAAATTCAAAAAGGTTCAATTTCAAATGTGGATTATAAATGAAGGATTTAAACAAATTGGGTAAAAGTTAAAATTAGATGTCATGACACAAATATTTTGATAAAAAATTAAACAAGGGAAAGATGAATTTTCCATTTGGACAGTGTAACACCTCCCTTACGAGGATAATGTGTTTTGGTTAAGTTCATTGAGTTAACAAGTAGTTTTAGACACAAATCTAGACCAAGTAAGCTAATAAAAAAAAACAAATGTCTTAAGTCTAAACTAACAAGGTATGGCAAAGTGGGGTCTACTAAACTATCAAGTTTCAAACATTCTAGGGGAATCAATTACACAGTGAATTTCATGCCAAACAATGCAAGAAAAACATGAATTTTGGGTCTGTATCACTCAGCTTATTGCATAAAGGTCTAGTCCTTTATGCAACCACTACATCCTACTATTCTCTCAGTGTAGTGTGATGTCCAAAGTGCCACTACATCCTATTTGTAACTCTAAAAATAGTCAAATGAAGTCAATGTTGGGAGATGAAACCATGGGTCAAATCTTCTCTAAAGAACTTGCAGGAGGTGATGAAGTCCCCCTTGTAATTCAAGTTTCATAAAAATAAAGAAAGCATGAAAATAGAAAGACTTTAGGGTCATTTTCAAGATCACCCAAAATTTATTGAGTTTTTGGGGAGTGATTTAGGCGACATTCTTTCTAAGCCTTGGACTAGGCTATTTGCAATAGGAATGGCACTTTTGATTCTAAGGGTTCCCTATAGGTGACAAATGGAAGAGGATACATATAATATTCCTCTTTTTTCCAACAAGATTAATATAATCAAATATTGCAAACAAGAATTAACAAGTGTGTTCAATTTTAAACCCAAATAAAATGTTTGGTGGTGTTCATTTGACCCCTTGGTCTTAGTTTTAAAATTTGAAAAAATTCACCAAAAACACTTAAATTATTTGTTAAACATCCAAAACAAAGTTCCTAATCAAATTTTAAGCATGTAAAAGTTATTTAAACATGTTTAAGAAAATTTTAAACTTGATCCTGAAGCAAAATTGTTAGCATGTCCTTTAGCTTTGAATCCCTTTTGAATTTGAAACAAGAAACTTTGGACAAGTTGGTCTTGGGTCTATGTTTTTGGAAAAACACAATAATCAACGTCAGTTAATACCACTGACATCATTAATGGCCAACCAAGATATAATTGATGTTGATTAAGCCAAGTAATTAATGTCAGTATTTCTATCGATGTCGGTTACTGTGTAAAAATTGTGGCAACCAAAAACTACAAAATAAAGTTAAAAAACCAATTTGCAAGAGTTTTAAAAGCTTAAATAAGTTTTTTTAAGGTTTTAAAAATATCTCCTTTAGGTGTAAGATGCATCTTGTCCACCAGACATGCCAATATATAGAGAGGATTACAAATCAAGTTAGTCAAGCATTAGTCCATAAACAATGAAACATGCATAAAGAACTAACTAACCAAGCCTATCTATTCCTATGGGAATTACAAAGGATAGCAAGAAACAAATGAAATAAATAAATCACCATATTACCTTCCCAAATGGATTAACCATACCTATGTGGCTCAAAAACATGTCCTCTCTTGATCAAACATCCTTGTCTTTGTCAACAATGGTGGTAAGCTCCTCCAATGCCTCAAGAACACTTCATAAAACTTAGGCTCTTGATTGTAAATCACTAAATTAGCCTATCAATGAATCTTTGTGGAAATAATTTAGCATTATAACTTTGAAATGTTCAATCTTTGGAGATATTTGAGCATAATAACCTTGCACCAAAATAGCTTAGAAATGATGTCCATGACCTCTCTATTTATAGATTTTTATGATTGGTCAGGATCAACCTAAACCATCCATCTTCAGATGAAGATGTGTGGTTGAGGATAATCCTAATATTTGGAATTAAATTCATAATTATCCTCAAGATGACCTTGGAAAAATGGGAATTGAAGAGGCATGGGAGGCATTAACTAAGCATGGGTGACCCATAATCCTGATATTTTATGCACTTATGGCTTGATGGACGCCACCCCATAGATGATGTCACTAGGTGATGTAGATAATAAGAATCAATTTTTAAAAATAAATATTCAAGAACTCTCATGGAAAATCCACTTAATCTCTTGATTTGGATTAATTATCTTTAAACAATTTTAATCAACATTTGTGTAATTATTTGAAAATTGGCCCTCAATTAATCAAAATGGTCAAAAAGTCCTATTACTAGGTCATAATTTGACTAGAGAAGAATTATAAGGTGACATTATATGCGTTAGAACCGTATTCCTATTTAGTATGTTGCCAATAGAAAATATCAAAGGTACATGATGTGTACTAATGAATTTAGAAGAAAAGAGTGATCCAGAGCACTAAAATGGTGAAATGGTCATTTTGACTCAAAATGATCTAATAAAAGTTAGCTGGCCCATAAAATGCATTTCCCTATTTAGGGATACTTTGACCTAAAATGTCACTTGTAAATGACAATTTCAAACCATTTAGGACATTTTATATATTTTGACCTAAAATGTGCATTTGAGTGTAATTCGCATACGATTGATAATTTCAACACAAATGGTGTTAGGAATTGGATGTCTAAAGGTACAATTCATCTTGCATGCCATAAATATTGAAGAGGATTATGAAAGAAAGAAAAGAAAAAATAATAACTATAGGTACAAGCATCAGTATGAGAAGCAATAGGAGAAATAACAGAGGATAATGTGAATAAGAAAGTAGAGACATAGGTGTGGCAGCAAAGAGCATACACATTTATATGAACATTTGAATGAAGAAGAATATGGGTGTCAATGTATTTTCTCCCCTTGAGAGTATCATTTAGTGTAATCTTAGGAATGTTCAAGGATTAGTATAGGATGTGTCTTGGAGTCATGTTGGTGAGTGAAATTTGAATTTGAGTCCTAATTAAGTTTTCTTACCAAAAGGGATTTTGAAATTTTCAATATGTCTTAGGTGGTCTAAGTGAGTAATGATGATATGTGATTGATGAACTAATGTTTTAATAAACCTTTAAGGCCTCAATAAATGTCCTAAAGTGATAATGAGTTAATAAGTCAATTTAAGGAGTGAGGTGGTAGTTAGGGAATCCACTGCCCTATGTGGGTTTAGAGATTGTTAGAGGTTTCTTGAATCAATAAATGGTTATGGATCTTTTTTTAGATTATAGTTTGTATATAGGAAGTATATAGTGTGTGTGGTTCAAGGTAAGGGGTTAGTAATCAGTTAGTAGAAGGGCAATTTGGAATTGGGAAAGACAGAGGTATGGAGTTGGAAGAGTCATGAAGGAGATCTAAGACTCTGTAATTTGTCCTCAATATAGGGTTGTAAATATATGTGAATGCAATAAATAAAATTAAATGTTTGAATAAGTTTATATTTGTATTCATGTTTATGTGATTATGAATTTAAGGTGATGAATTGGAATATTTATGACTTTAAAACAATGTTTGCTATAAAGATAGAAAGGTAGATGAAGTAGGACTGTGTCATATTTCTACATATGCTCACTAAAGATAGTATGAAAAAGAAGAATGCATTATCCAATAAGAAGTGGACATGATAAAGATATCCTATGAGGTAAATTATTTTAACAAGTTGATTTTCCATGTACTTAGGTTTGAGTCTAGCAAAGACCCAGGTTACAAGTCCATTTTGACTATATACTCTATTTTGAAAGGCACAATCAAATATCTCTAATAGAAATGTTAGATAATGAATGAAAAATAATGTTTTGTGGTGTAAGATAGTGTATAATAACAAATTTAAGGGGTGAAAACTTTTGTACAAGTCTTTGAAGGTGTTGGGTAAAGTCATTATGCAATCCAATCCCATGTAATCTTGTTACAATCAAGCCTGAGGCAACACAACATTGTATATTTTTTGGTTAGAGTGTGGATAGAGGTCAATGAATTAAGAATGTGGAATTTAAGGATAAAACATGAATATCAATGCATGTGAAACATCTAATGAAACACCTAGACAAGGAAATATTCAAGCTAAACCCTGATGTTATTTTCACCTACGTAGACTGTATATGAATCCACTATGAGAAGCACCTTTTGAAAAATTTATAGGGTTTGTAATATTTTTAAGTTAGTGTATAGGGTTTAAATGTTAACTATAACCTTAGAGGAGAGTATAAGAACTTTTGGTAAGTCAATGTGGAGTGAAAACCCACATTTGTTTACCTACAGGCAAACTGTGTGTTCCCAAATCTATGAAATCCATGAATGAAGCATATGTAGGAGGAAACAAGTGGAGTTTGACTTTGGAAAGGTGTAGCTATGTTTGATAGACCTTAAAAAAGTCATTGGAATGTTTTAAAGTCATAAGGAATCCTTTAGGAGCATTGTTTTTCCTCTCGGGTTGTGATAAATCACTAAAACCGTAGATCAGGGTAGTGAGTTATAAAATTATATTTTGAAGAAGTTACCTAGTGTGAAAGGATATAATTTGGTCAATAGGTAAGTATTGGTCCTGTCTAAAAAAAATTAAGTTTATTTTGTGGTTCCATGTGTTTCTATACATTTTGGTGGCACTGTGTATAAATAGGGTTTAAATTGACCTAAGGAGACCTCATCCATGATCAAAGAAGCCTAGAAAAGTGATATAGTGAAAGAGTTGGTAGAAGTAACTTGGTGAGTAGATAGTATAGGAAAAAGGGTATATAAATTTGAGTATATTTTCTTTAACTATGTCCATACAACATCTTACATAAAAAAATTCAACATAAAAAGGCTATAAAGATTGGTCCAAAGATAGGGCAGAGTTATATAGAAGTGACTTAATGCATCATAGAAGGTTGTGAATGAACTGAGAGATCTAAATAGATTATAAGAAGAACATATAAGGTGCCAAGGACCATAAACCATTGTGAGGAACCCTATAACCATCATTGCATGATATCCCAAAGGACTATGGTTGAATTAATGAATCAAATAAAAGGGTAGAGTGTTAGAGAAAAGTGGAAAATCTCTACATCAATTTGTGCATCATGTGTCTTTGAGAAAAAGCTTGAATGTCCATTCTTCATTCTATGGGTGGCTTGTGAGAGATAATTTGATGATAACTATGAAGTTTAATCATAGTTGGAGATGGTTTGAAGGTGTTCAAGGGGTGCCTAAGCTCAGGTAACTTAGGGGGAGTCCTTCTTAGTGTTATTAAGGTTTTTACAATCAATTTTTGGTGTTCTTGTGTGTTTCTTCTTCATATAGCAGTGCATGGTCAAAGAAGAGTGTTGTCAATGAGTAGGTTTGAGGTAGTCATGGTAAGAAATGGTATGCATAGTGATAAGGGGAGTTTCTATCATCTCTCAAAGGAGGTCCCTTCTTGTTTTTGGCTTTGAAATCATTTACAGGTCCTCAAGATTAGTAGGTAAGCCCACTTTGTCATTGTGTCAAAGGGGGAAAAAGTGTTTGTAGAGGGAGAAAGAGTATCTACATAACTTTGTGTTGGTGTTTAAAAGTGTTGAAATCAATGATAAAGGGGGATATTGTTGAGGTGTTTTCAATTATGTCTTTAAGGTGGCCAAGAGTGTCCATGAGATGATATGTATGCATAGTCCTCAATGACAAAGTGTACCTTAGTGATCACATAGTTTGCATGACACCCTATAGGTTTTGGTCTTATTATGGATGTTTTTGATAATGTGTTCTTGATTCAGAGGCCCTATGGGGTGTAATAAGTGCTTGGCATACTTTTATAAGTGAAAATAATCTATTTGAGTAGTCTTGTGAAGGATTAGGTTATCCTAGTCATCTTGTTAGAGTTTCCTAAGTGAGCAGATTGATGATGTCAAAATTTACACGTGTGAAGGTGTCAGAATAAAGTGGTCACATGGGTATGTTCAATTATATTCCTAGAGCATGTGTTTTAAATTTCATGCCTTGAAATGATGTATATCAAATGTTATGATGGTGTAAAGTTGTTCTCCCAAATAGATTTCATTGTTTCTATATTTAGTCAAATTTGCATTTTTTAGTGACCGTTGGAATTCAAATATTTGAATTTTATAGAGGAAACTAGTTGTGATTGTTTGATATGTATCTTTAGAAAATATGTGAATTCTATGATGGATTAAAAATCAAAGTGGTAAATATATTCAAGGGAAATCTAGGTAAATTTATTAAGAGGTATGATTGGTCGTATAATTACATTTATTGTAACTCAAAGTTGACCAAAGGTTTGACCTTCATTTTTATGGACCTGATAAGGGTGTTTTAGTTTATATTGATGATATTTTTAAATTTCATGAGTATTTATCTATTGGAGAGTGTTTTAGACTCCCTAAGGATCATTTGTATGGATTTTGGAGGTTTGACAAATCCATATTTAATATGAACCATTGCTTGAAAGTTGACTTTTTATTCATTCATGGTGTTTTCATGTACAAGGCAAATGATTGAATGGTTTTTCATATGTATAGGTGAGTAGTGTTGAATATAATCACTTTAGGGTGTCTTAGGGGTCATGTGGCATGGACCCATGTGCTTATAAGCGGTCTTGTGTTTCTATTGTGCTTTGTGAAGTGTTAAAGGGATGAATATGTCTCCATGGAACCTAAAAGGGCCATGTAGGCCTAATTAAAAGGTGTTGTTACTTATGGGTGATCTATCAATTCTATGGTCAACCTATGTATGTGGTGTTGATATTTTTCTAAGTGGGATAGCATCTTTAAGATTTAAGGAATGTCTAGTGGTCGATCAAGAAATTGGTGATCATGAAGACTCTATAAAGAGCAAAAATAAAGATGAAAGTTTCTAGAGAGATGTGAGTAAAGTAAGTTGAAGTATGAGTAAGCTTGGTGGATTAACTGAAGAGAATAGTAGTGTTAGGGATATGTGTGTGACCTATTGGTCATTTTTCTAATATGGTGATAATATTTTTCAAGGTTGATGGTTGAGGATGAGTTAAGAGGTTTAGAGTGATCCAAAAGGTTGTTTTGGATGCATTATTTGTGTGTGAAGGCTTTAGAAAGTGTGAACAGTTGAAGAGAGTTATTATTCATTGTTTCTCCATAGGATTGGAAGGTAATAATATTTTCTGAGGTATTGATATTAGAGGTGTTTTTTGGGTGCTCAACATTTAGGGCAAGTGGGTGTTTGTCCATGTTTAGGGGTTGGTGTTCCTTTTAGAGTGGGTGTTTCACTAAAGTCTTTCATTTGTGATCTGTTATAAGACTGTAGTCTATTTTTTTGTAGGCTTGAGATGGGTTTTATCCCCCATAAGGGTTTCCCACATAATTCATGTGTTATGTACTTTAATCTTGCATTATTTTCTTTATTTTTTTAAATGTATGGTTTATATGCTTCATGAATGGTTATGTTGAATGGTTAAGATTTTTAAGAATTGGAATTGAATATGATTTGATTGAATCACTAATTCATCCCCCCCCCTCATTTATTTACCTCTAAAAATATCTAGATAAACATTTATCATTGTAATAATATTGTCTTCTAACCTATCTAACTACCAATTCAAAGTCACCCAATACCTTGATGTTCTTCACTTTCTTGCCAAGGGTGAACAATAGACCATGAACTAATGATTCATACTTAATTAAAACATTGGTTTAATAAAATTGGATATGAAAGGCATCTAAACAATACTTTCTTCTTGGATTGATCAATTTCACCCTAGCACTGCATCTATTTTTAGACTTTGAACCATCAAATTTTAACATCCATAAGTCTCAGACTATAGTTAGCACAGGTGTCTTAGGAAGTAGTAGTGTTAATATAACATTTACCTCCTAATCAATAATTGTCTCCAAAATATCATCCCTGGTTGTGTGTTGTATTTTAATTACTTATGAAGAACACAAACACTCTTCTCTTCTATTTGATTTACCACATCCTAGGCTATCACATGCAGGAGTAGTATCCAAGAAGTTTACTAACTTGGGTGCTTCATAAAAGTCCTTCATTTAGTATATCTAATTATTCCACTTATAGGGTATACTACACATTGAACATGTTAATAAATAGGGAATTATGCCTCCCTTATTCTTTATTCATCACATACACTCCCAATTTAGATTCCTCATAAAGGATCTCATTTATTCTATTGTACTCAATGATCATATGGACCACCTTGAGTTCCCTTTCTATTATGATCTAGTTGGGAAAACCATGCCAAGGTACCCACATATGGCTTAAATTATTTGTTACGTAGCTTTTTAGAAACCTTAACCAGACCTTACTTAGCAACATGCCATAAGCATCCAAGATATCCACCACTTGGATTTTGATAAATTGTTTGATCCTAAGATCAAAAGCCAACTACATTCAAATATTGTATAACTCCCCAAGTACCTTTAACTATATTTTTTAAAGTTGGAAAAAAAATTGGATTGATTTCATAGGTGTTATATTCTAACTGTTGGTAGATGGCATAAGGCATGACATTCTCAAAATCACCTAAATCAATAAAATAGTTATGTAACTTTTTAGCATATATCCTAATTGTTAAGAGGAAAGGAGGAGTTTCATTTTTTTATTTATAGAGAGCAACATGAGCCTAATAAACATTAGTATATTCCTTTGATTTACCACTAGATAACTCTTTCCATATCAAATCCTTTTGATTAGAAATTTAAAGCAACTCAAACATAGTTATATTGGATTTAGTTTTCTTAAGATCTTCAACTATATCATAATGAAATTTGGTCTTCTTTGGTTACTTATTATCCAAAGTATATGTAATAGGATTCTTGGGTTAATAAGAGGTTTGAGGTCCTTTGAAAAAATGAGGATTAATACTTGAATTCACATCAGGTGTAACCTAAATTTTATTTGGTGGAGTAGAGTTGGTAAATGGTTTGGATAACTTATTCCTAAGTTGTTAATTATTCCCTCTCTGTAATTGTCTAAAAGTGTGCATCTATTTTAGGTTATCTTTGTACTAATTTTCATTTTCAAAAATAAATTCGTAAGTGTCTAACACAAATTTCGTGTCTAGGTTCCCTCCTTATAGGTTTTGGTTATCTTTGGGAGAAGGTACAATCCCATATTATCCACCTTCTTCTGGTAGATGTTTTAAAGTAGACAATAATTCTATGAAATTGGTTTCTGCATGGTCTATGATATTATTCAATTTACACCAAGTGTTTAAGGATATGTCTATAAAACTCATAGAATGGGTAGCATTGTTATTTTAATTTCCACTATCAAGAGGACTAGACACATTCTCGTTATGAGTCCTAGAATTACATTGTCGATTGGATCATTGAAAATTAAAATTCTTACCCTGAGACTATTTACTATTATTTTGGTTGGAATTTTGGGGTCCTTGCCAATGCAATTTGGTCATATAATTAGAGAGTTTCTAAAATAATTATTTCAAATTGTTTACCTCATAATCTATGTTAGTTCTAGATTGGCCAACTAATTGAGGTTATGAGTTAGCCATGTGTGCTTGAGTGTGAGTATTACTAATAGGGATTTGTGTCTTTAAGTAGGATAGAAGGTTATATTGAGTGTTGTAATATTCAACATACTTCATGGTGCTTGGCATAGTTACAATGATATTATGAGTCATTGCGAACAATCATTAGTTATTTGAGTGGGGGATTACATGGTTAGAAGGCACGTAAGGCAGACCACTGGGCTAATAATTCATTGGAGTCAGGTTATGAATTAGATTAACATTTACATATAGGTATTTTAGGATAGGATTCATTATTGGAGTGTGTTGTTTTAGGGCTTGATTGATCATTGGTATTTTTTTATATGCACCTAGCTGACCCAATGAAGGCAAAGGGCCTAGTGGCACCATCTTCTACCTAATGTTAACATCTTCTTTATAATCCAAGGATAATGATATCAAAGTTATTAGGATCCTCCTAAGGAACATAGAGGTCATTAAATCTATAGCCCTAAGTAGGTTTGTATGATAGCTAATTTGGTTTAAGATAAGGGTCCTTCAGATGTTAGTAGAGCCTATGGAATCAATCATTGAACATGCTCATAAGCTCATTTTGTTCCCTCTTGGTAGTTTTAAATTGATGATATAAGACTACAAGGTCAATGGGGATTCTAAAGTGGTTTACAAATATCATTTCTAGCTCAGCCCATGTAGTAATATAACTAGTGGGTAACCCAAGGTACCAAGCATGTGGTAACATCTTCATGTTGGACCTAAGTTTTGATTAAGGCATCCTTAAAATCTTGGATGTGTTCCTCAATTATTTGGACACCTCCCATTATAAAATTGGGACAAAAATTATCTGTATTTTTGAATAAATCATGAGCCATACCTATAACATTCATTAGACAGTAGCCTCCTTTTCCAAGTTAAGCCATGTTGGCCATTGGTAAAGACCAAGGGATTTCAAATGGTTAAAAAAATGGGTAAATTTAGTTGTGGGTAAACTACCAGCGAACTGGATGTGTTTAAATTTTCCTTTCCCTTTGTTAGCTCTTAGTTTTGGTACTCTATGCTCAAGGAGTTCTAAGAGTTTCAAATTATCCTTAGTAGAATTTGATCAGGTGGTGATCAATCTATTCTCCATATTAAGATAAGGTTTGTCTTAGTGGATAGATGGTTTCTAAAATGCCTTAAAAAGAGCTTTCAATTAATGAATTCAATTCATAGTCAGGGTGGCCTTCTTTCTAGGGCTAAAACATGTTGATGCATGTTTTGACAGACAACCAATAATTAGGCAGGGATTTTTAATCCCTCCCTCTCCTAAAAGGAAACTCATATGAGCAAGTCTCCCCAAGGTCTTGGTTACCAAGTCTTGGTATGTTGGTCTTCCCTTAGTTGGTTGATGTGAACTATTCCATGTAAGGGGCCTATTTGAAAGATTTAAATCAAAAAAAGCTCTCACTAAGGTATTTAGTAGAAGTGAGTTAGCTCCTTTCATAAGTTGACTCTTGTCATTAGTTTATCATATCCACAAATGTAACAATGCAGTAACTATGATAAACTTTTTGAGATAGAATCATCAAATCAATCAAGATAAATAGTTAGATTCAGATTGTTATATTCCTAGATTAAATTGATCATAAATAAAGAGCAAAATATTAAGGGTACATAGATAAAATTCCTATTGTAAACATCAATCAAACTAAATTTATCTAAGTGACTTACCATTAAAACCAATATATAATTGAGCCAGACTTATCATAACTCCAACTGAATAAAGTGAAAGATTTTGGGAGGGGGAGTGACTGTAAGGATAAAATACATTACTACCATAAAAATGTGAAATAAATTACTAAATAATCTTGACAATGTTCTAATTATCAAAAAAAATCCTTTTGATTTGAAATTATCTTGAAATCATATAATCTTTAGACTCAGAAAATAGTTATGCAACAACGAGCTAAAATAAGAGAAGGGAAGAGATTATCCAAGAAAGTAAAAGAAAAAGGTTTAGTTCTATATGTCTCCTTTCACAATCCATAAAGATCTATCCCTTTTCATGGTACAAGAGTTGGTCTTATATAGGAATACAAGCCTATGGAGTTAAAATGCAAATTCAAATCTAGATTCATCCAATGAGGTGGTTGTAGGAATATTTGATGTGGCTAGCCCACTTAAGGCTAGTTGGGAATGAGCCCCATTTAATTGCATCATGAGGATAGTTATAAATGTGTTGGACTGAATCAAGAATAAATTCTCATGAGGAATTCACTTAGGATTACATTTAGATCATTGATTG
This sequence comes from Torreya grandis, assembly GCA_037957365.1. Classification (NCBI taxonomy): domain Eukaryota; kingdom Viridiplantae; phylum Streptophyta; class Pinopsida; order Cupressales; family Taxaceae; genus Torreya; species Torreya grandis. The sequence continues at coordinate 3,624,211 of JARHVA010000162.1, read as the reverse complement.
TCTATGTCTTATATAGTTAGATCCATGCCTCTTAAATGCATATTATTTGGTGCTTATGCATAGGCCATGCTAATTATTTGTGCCTTATTCATAATTTAGTTATGCCAAGATTTTATTTTATAAATTAAATTGGGCATTTAGTTCATTCTCAGTTTTTGATGATTTTGATGGCTAGTTGGGTTGTCAATTTCATATTTATGTCTTGTTGACTACATAGCCAATGTGTACTTTATTCTGATGAGATTCCTACCACTTGGCTCCTTCTCATTGTCCTTTCGATTTTCCCTCTTGGCATAGTCGGTTCTACTTCTATGGGGCCCAACTGATATTAGGAAGTACATAGGTGCTCTCGTATTCTTCTTATTTTCATGATTTAGCCCTTCTTATGATCATGTGACCTATTTTCATTCTCTCGAGATCTTAACTTTCTAACCTTGTCATTACCACATGTCTTCATCTTGATGCTTCTCAATTTTTCATGAAACTTTGCCTTTGACGTTTACATTGCCACAATTTTATTTCAAGATGTTTTTTCAAAATTTCTGTAAACAAAACTCCTAATAGTCTCAACACTCTTACCAAAAACCTGGAGCTTCAAACACTTTTGTGCAGTTTTCATAAAAAAATTCAAAATAATTCTTTTGACTACTTCTTGACATTTCTTTGAAGAGTAAAATACCTATGCACAAATATGTGGACTATTCACTTGTACAAGTTTCAACCTCATAAGTTATTAATATCCAATACTTGAAAAATCCTCATAAATTCTTCAATTTTTTTGTAGTTGAACCTGTGCATGAAAATTGTGACAAACCTTTGACAACTGATGAGAAAGACTTTGGTAACTTCACTTTTCCAAACACAAAGTCTGAAGGCCAACCATGAATCAAACATGTGAAATATAGTTAGTGACTTGGGTTTTAAAAACTAATGACTATGAATTTGAATTCTAATCACTAAGTGCAAGGTTGAAGGAATGACTAAGTATAAAACAAGACCATACACAAAGTTATCCACTTGCTTGATCTAAAATGGGATTTCATCCATTTACATGAAAAGTGACTAAGTTAAAAAGTGAAACCTTATAAATAATTAGTCATTCATATTGAAATTAAAGAAGAAATAGATTGAATTGTCCAAGAAAAGATACACTAAACTTTTGAAAAAGTATAATTTTCATAAATGTAAGTTGAAATAGTCTAAAAAATATATGAAACTTGTGTCTCAAAACACTAGAAGACAAAGTAGACAAAGAATTAGTAGACTTATGCAAATTCATATATTAAATGAATACATTTATAAATGAAAGATTAGATTGAATTGAAGAAATACAAATACATTAAACTAAACCCATTCAATCACTTTTAACTTAATCATTTAGTGAATTTCCAAGAAGATTAATTTAAATCAACAACCACAATGAATCCATGAAAGGCATAAGACTACACTCGAAAGAAAAACAAGATCCAAATTTTTAGATTGAAAATGGGGCATGTTGTGCAAGCAAAAACATTATCAATGGATCATATTATACTATGTAATTTGTACATAAAAAAACCTTATAATATGCAAATAACATAGGTTGGCATTGAGGAGTGGTGAATACAATGCTAACATTGGTGATTTAGCACATTTAGATCCATAAAAGTACATGGTCCAAATATCATCATCATATTATGTGAAGTAAATTCATTGAAAAAATCATCATTGA